>VZTD01001045.1:7777902-7789189 GCA_013397725.1 Rhagologus leucostigma
AGTTTTACAAAAGAATTTCAGCTTCTAGGTTTAAAGCATCTCCTCTTTCTCCTGTCTTTGGGCTTTGGCTCTTCCTTCTTCACTGACTTTGGTCTCTCTATGGTGTTTTCTTCACGTGCCTTCACCTTTCCCTTTCCTCTGACCTGGGAGAGGATTGATGTCTGCAGGTTTCATCTCTTCTGGGGAACTTACAGCACTGAAGGAGTTTATCTTACCCAGGCCTGGGCTTTGAACTTAGCTGGCTGGACACATGGTCTCTTCCGGGCAGCGGCCAGAGCTTGTCTCTGGTGTAAAGTTTCAGTTTGTCGGCTGCACCCGCCATGCCACGCCGTGGGACCGGTTTGCACGGAGCACAGTCATGATCTTTCCAACCCGCACTGGGGGAGGCTCATCCTGGCCCGCACGGAGCTGGGGGCTGCAGCCTGGCCCCTGCCGGGCCAGCGGCCAGGCCCAGCCCGGCCCGCCAGGCCGAGCGGGCAGGCTCAGTTACCTGTCCAAGGACTGGAAGCAAGAGAGCGATTCCCGGGCTTGTTGGTCTTTAAATGTGTTTTTTACAGAGGTGTGTCCAGCTTCTTAAGTGGCTTAACAGAGTTGTCAGTATTCAGTTTAGCCAATGGATTAGTTTTATCAGGTTTGGAGGAAGTTACAACAGCCCTTTGCAAGAATACATCACTTCGGTGGCTGGTGGAATTTTTTTCCTCTTAACTAAAACTCCAGCTTGTGCTAACCCATGACACAAAGGTAGAGTATTGAAGATATATATGGTTCTAGATTGACAAAAAAATTTTAAGTCTTTTTTTGGGGGGGGAAGCACATGGGGAGAAAGATATAATTTGGAAAGAACACAGAAGGTAACAAATATAATAAGAAATTTCAAGATGAGTTGAAAGAATTGGTGTGTTCATCCTTAAAACAGAAGACTAAAGAGAAATGTTAACCCACCACGTGAAAGAGGTACTAGAAGAGAACTACATATCTTTCTGAGAAAATTAGACTAAATATTGATAGAAATTTTAAAGTATGGAACTGAATATTAAAAAAATATGGAATGTCATTCACTGGAAGTTAATTAAACCAAAGCAGATAAGAGGTATCAGATATTGTGGCTAGTGGGCATGCACACATCTGCCCCAGAGCAGAGGTCAAGATTGCATCTACATGTACATCATTATACTGTTAGATGGTAAATAAATCATTGTCTGTAAGATGACTTGAAATTTTAATTTAAATAGCTTAATGTAGTCCTACATACTGAAAGTCTACAACTTTCTACAGAAAAAAAAGATTGCTTTGGTGAAGAGCCAATGATATCCTTATCACTAGAATGCAAGTACAGGAAAAAGGATGAGTTCTATTAACTCTGCTGAGTATTTAGCTTTGCAGAAATGTAGGCAGAAAAAATTTAGGCCTCAGGAGTTTGTTCAGCATAAACACATTACTGATACGTAGTTTACGGTGCTGGCTTTTAAGCAAAGGACAGTCTGGTTAATTGGGGAATACATATAAAATACAGTAATAGCTTTGGTCGGAACTTTTGGACTGGATATTAGCCTTATTTTGGAATCAGCTGTTTTGGTTAACAGCATGTAACATTAAATTGCGATAAGAACACCACCATTGGTGAAGATGCTGTAAAGCTGGTGTACATTTAAGTGAATCTTTTGTTTAGCCAGTAAAGAAAGAGATTCACCAAAACATTAACAAATATTATTTGAAAATGAATGCAAAATTGAAGTATAAATTAAAAAACCCAGATGTTTAACAAGCATATTAGAAGCACAATACTTCAGAGGATGGTATTTTTTGAGGCCAGTATGCTTCTTAATTGGACCAAATAAAGAAGGTTTGAGCATGGAACCACACAGTAAGCTTCTGACAGATTTTGCTCTGTGGAAGTACTTTATTTCAATACTATCTATAGATGACCATAGTGTATTTGTCAGATTCTGCTGAAGTAAACCTCCAGCTTCCTGCTATCATTTCAGAGTGACTGGACCGAGTCAAACTCAGCACATGCCAGATGTGTTGAATGGATTTCACTTCATCTAACCTAACAATCAACTCAGACATTTCAGGGAATCATCACATGCTTCTGTTTATGGTTCTTGCTGCAGAGAAAGATTACATCCATTTATGTAGTTTAAAACAAATCAACATCAAAGTGCTTTATCGATTTATGAGCGACACACAAATATCTGACAATCAGTGAACTACAGGTTCAGGATCAGTATCAGTAATACAAAAGATAGACCCAAATTATGAATCAGAAATGTTAATAAACATGCACAATTACTTGAATGTGCTTTTGTAACTAACACTGAATGGCTCTAGTACATATACATATCCATCCACACATCCATACATGTCACAGGGGTCATCACAGGCACACTGTTCTCCGTATCCCCTCCTGGCATGCCATGTGGGTACCCCCTTGCAGTCCCTGGGAAGATGCAGGTGCCATTTTTCACCCCACAGCCCTGCTCTGTGCTCATCAGAGGTAGAAAGCCTCACCAAGAACTGACCTGGTAGCAATATAGTATATATACTGCCAGGACAAGTTCCTTAGCCAGGCAGTTAGGTTTAAAGAGCAATAAGCCTTTCTGAGTCAGTCCAGCTAGGGCTGGATAAAATCTAATAAATTTTCTCAGCTGTTTCTCTGCTAGTGCTGAAACACTCCCCAAGGTACACTGCTGTATTTTCCAGACTTAGTCCAGTATACTTTTATGTGCATCAGGCAGCGTACCTTCTTGCCCATATTTTGTTTATTTTTTATGTCTGGTTTGTATTCAAGTATCAATATAAAATGAAGACAATATCTCTTTCCTGAAAGTTTCTGGTAAAGCCTCCTATTCTCAGGTGTCCCTTTGACATGAATATGAAACACAATCCAATAGTGAAACAAATGCCATGAATAGCATTTTACCTAATGTGCAACCTTGGTGTTAGATGAAGGAAGTGCCTGCTGGCAATAGGCTGTGGGTACAGGGGCAGCATCTGAACAAATCTGGAGAGAACACCTCTAACAGTTATGTATTTCCCACTATGATACATGCAAAACCAATTCTAGTACCAGCATTAAGAATGATCTACCTGAAAGAACCTGAGGGACAAATACAGAAATAAAATAGCAGTTGACAAGTAGAAATAAAGACATTGAAGAAATTATGCTCATGATTGCATGTGCAGCTCTTCTAACTGGATGTAAAATGCAGATAATTGCCCAGGCAGAACCTTTCTGTGTACTCGGAGCCTCCTCCAGGCACTGCTTTACATGCAGTAAAACACACAGACTTTGGCTTTTTGTTCCTCATTGGCAGATGCTGCACGATGAAATGTTCCAAACTTGCTCTAGGATAGCTTCAAATCAGAAGAACCCACTCCAGCCGAAGTTACTAGAAAATCAGATTTGGATTTCAAAGGCAGCAGGGTAAATTTGGAAAAAGTTGAAAGACTTAAGTGTACACAATTTTGGCAAAGCATCTGCTAATCTCTGATGAGACTTGATGCCATTTGAGCTTTATGATCTATTAGACCATTACAAGACCATTATGAATGAAAAGTCCTGCAAACCACCTACTTATTTTTTTTTTCTAATTTTTAAAAGTAAATGCTTATCCTATTATGTTTTTTTAATTCATGAGTAGTGATTTCAGTTTCCTTCTCTATTAAAAAATCAGCAGGGTGTCACTGCAAGTTCTGGGCTGATTCAGACAAAAATGCTGGTTTTTTTCTATGAAATGAATATTCTCTGATTATTTGCCTTGGGATTACATTACTAAACAGGGAAATTAAATGAAAAGCCAAGGTAATTCTTTGTTTCTCCTTTACTTTTTTTTCTTTTTCTCTAAGGAAAAAGGTTTAAAGAAATCAAGCAGCTTGTTTTCAAAATAAACATAATAAATTTCTTTAAAAAAACAAAACAAAACACAACAAAATCCAAATTAATTTGATTCTCAAATCCTCTCCTCCTCCCTCAGCCCCAAAACCCCTCATAAAACCCCAGAGGAAGGCACAAAGGCTATAGGTAATACAATTTTTCTTGATCTTTATCAATTGACAAAACGAAAGTCTAATAGAACTGGAAGTGGAGTTGTCCCTTTAGACACAGAATCACAGAAACACAGAATGGGTAAGGTTGCAACAGTGGGTTGTCATCTGTTCCAGCCTCCCCGTTCAAGTAGGGTCAGCCAATAGCACATATTACAGGATTGCATCCACATGGTTTGGTTCTTGAATATCTCCAGTGACGGAGACTCCACACCCTCTGTGGGCAACCTGTTCCTGTAAAGAAGTTCTTCCTTATATTCAGATGCAACTTCCTGTGCATCAGTTTCTGTCCATTGTCTTATTTCTGCCTCTTGTCCTATTGCTCAGCATCACTAAAAACCTGGCTCCATCCTTTTGACAGAATCAGAGAATCACTGAGGTTGGAAAAAACCTCTGAGATCATTGAGTCACACCTTTAAACCTTCACCACCTTGTCAACTGGACCATAGCATTAAGTGCCATGTCCAGTCGTTTCTTGAACAGTTCCAGGGATGTTGACTCCATCACCACCTAGGCAGATCATCCCAATGCTTAACCATACTTTCAGTGAAAAAACTTCTTCCTGATGTCTAACGCAAACCTCCCCTGTTGCAGCTTGAGGTCATTTCCTCTTGTCCTGTCACCATTTGCCTGGGAGAAGAGACCGACCCTCAACTGGCAACACTCTCAGGGAGTTGTGGAGAGCAGTAAGGTCTCCTCTGAGCCTTCTTTACTTCAGGATGAGCAATCCCAGTTCCCTCAGCTGCTCCTCGTAGGACTTACCCTCTGGACCTTTCACCAGCTCTATTGACCTTTTTGGACACACTCCAGCACCTCAGTGTCTTGTCATGAGTGGCCCAGAACTGGACACAATGCTCCAGGTCCAGCCTCACCAATGTCAAGTACAGGGGGACAATAACTTCAATTGTTCTGCTGGCCACGCTATTTCGGACTCAAGCCTGGATGCCATTGGCCTTCTTGGCTACCTGGGCACTCACTGGCTCGGGTTCATCTGCTGTCAACCAGCACTCCTGGTTCTTTTCCACTGGGCAGCTTTCCAGCTACTCTGTTCCCAGCCTTTAGTGCTGCAGGGGGTTGTTGTGACCGAAGTGCAGGACCTGGCATTTGGTCTTGTTCAACCTCATACCGTTGACCTCAGCCCATCAATGCAGCCTGTGCAGATCCCTCTGCAGAGCCTTCCTACCCCCAGCAGATCAACTCTCTCACCCAGCTTGTTGTCATTTGAAAACTGACTGAGGGTGCACTCGAACCCCTCATCCAGATCGTCAATAAAGATATTAAATAGGACTGGCCCCTTGGTGAACCCCACTAGTGATGCTCTCTCTTCAGATACTTAGATACATTGATAAGGTTCCCTCTCAGTCATCCCTCCTCAAGGCTGAACAGGCCCATCTCTCTCAGCCTTTCTTTGTAAAAATAGATGCTCCAGTCCCTTAATCATCTTTGGCACCCTCTTCTGGACCTGCTTCAGGAGCTTCTTGTCTCTGTTGTACTGAGGAGCCCAGAACTGGACACAGAACTCCAATACTGGGCCCAGTACTGAACCGTGGGGGACACTACTAGTGTCTCAGACTAAACCTTATGCGACTGATTACAACCCTCTGGGATCTTATTTCTTGACTATTTTATACTTGTTCAGCATGTGTAATTTAAGGCAACATGGGTGGAATGAATCAAGTCTCTAAACCAGGGATTCAAAAAAGAGATTGAAAAGAACGATTTTCTACCTTATGTAAAATCCCCAGCAGCTTAGAAATTCAGTAGTAAGACTGCTTTTCAACACCAAACTTTCTACACTGATTTGTATTGTGTTTGGAGGAATAAAATGGGAGTAAAGTTAAGTTCCATAAATGTGAACTAAATTTAGCATGAAATGTTCTGCAACAGGAATACTGATACTGAAAATAATCTTAAATATCCAAAGTTGGAAATCAAAATTACTGAATAAATATAAATAATACTGTAGTATGAAAACAAAGAAAATCTGTTTACATGAATAAAAAAATCCTTACTTATTACTATTTATTATGTAAAGATTGTATGATTGATACCAGTAGACTTCTTTCTGTCTTTGTTCTGAAAACCAGTGCAATTCTGCAGCTGCACAGGGTCAGACCACAGGTTTGTCTAGTCCAATAGCTAGTCTGTAGCAGTAGCAACCAGAAAAATCTTATAGAAAGATTAAGGGAAAATGGAAAATATTATAAAGCAATTTTCCTTTTATATCATATCAGTTTCTGACAATCATGAGGATTAAGAACTTCTGAGCTGCAGGTTAGGCACAAGACTCATTTTTAATAGCTGCTGACGGACTTTTCCCCATATACCAAAATAATCCCTTTTTCAATCCAACAAAGCATTTTGTGACATTCTTTTGTCTGAATTGAGCCTGTTATCAAATAATTTCACTGGTTATGACCAGTTTTCTGTAGCATAGGAAGTAGTGAATAATCATACCCCATTCCTCTCTCTTACCCACACATCAGACAGTGATGTCTTGTCTCAATTGTCTCTTACCCAATAAGGACACCTAATCTATTCAGTTTTTCCTATACGGAAATATGTTTTGAGTCGCTGTTCTTGGTCATTGTCTAGTTTTCCTGTATACCTTCTAAGATGGGAGGGTAGTAGTTTTCAAGGGGTAGAATTGGTCCTTCCTAGGGACAGTGGTGTATGGGTTTACAAATTAGGTGTTTAGCCACATCTTTCATCTGGGTTCCTCTTTAATTTGTGGAGACACATTAGCATCTCTAGAATTGTATCACTTGGACATTTTTAAATGAGGGGACTTACTGCATTTATTTTGCACTTTTTTTTTTCTTAATGTGGCAAATGTTGAGAGAACATTTACATCCTGGAGCACATGTAAAATATATTTATGCAACTGACACGATGAATAAATTCTGGTCTGGTTTCAGTGGTTTTATTAATACTATCTAAATTTACCCTGTCTTTTGAAAACTACCAAGCATTGAGCAATTTCCAGAAGAATGAGTAACAAAGGTGTGCTAATTTCTATAATTCATTCTTGTTGATATTTTGTTTGGTCCACCTGAAAACAAAACAACAAATGAGTGCAGTGTCAGATATAATTGCATGTCTGTAACTGGAAACTGAAATCAAGACTTCTTTGTAGTATCCAACAGAAAAACCTTATCAAAATCACTAAATGCATTCTAGAATATTTTATGACAGCAAATAATCCTGACAATATTTTTGTGTAAATTTTTGTATGTATTCATAAGAATATTTTTTTCTGTACTGAATTTCATATCAGTAATTACTTGTTTTTGTCAAGTATTTAGCAGTTCTAAAAGTATCCAGTTTAGACTCGTGCTTACTGTAATTATATATCTCAAAACAATAGCAGCAATAAGTAAGGTATTGTAGAAGCAAGACAAGCAAGAATACAAACTCTATTCTCTCTTATATTGTCACATCGATATTCGTATAAAATCCTTATCAGAAAAATGTTATTTCCTTCCTTTTAAATATAGTTTTAAGGCATTTTCATGGCTTGCTGACCAGCTTGTCTGCAGCCTTAAGTGATTTTTTTTTACACAGCAAGTGAGCAGCATCTAAGTTCTAAGTGACAACGTCTGGAAGCGTGAGAGGGCTTAGTGATCTAGACCTTTCAAACTTAAGACTCTGTGCTTACGTGGACACATTTCTCTTTCCTCTGCATTGATTTAAGGTGCAGCAACTGAAGAGTAAGGCTTTTAAATCATGTTCTGTCTGAGTGGTCTTTGGATACTAAAGGACTCCATAACTTCGTTCCATTCCATGATCATCTAATCTAGTCCTCTGAACTGAAGTCCATGTGAGTTTGCTGCTGGAGAAGAGATGTTTATGAAGAAGGGATGTTTGGGAGAAAAGAAACATTATTGAGTTCACATGTAATTTGGTTCGGGGGAGTAGAATCTTGGACAAAAATAGTATGTGAAATATCTAAATACTTTTAGATTAATTTGAACTATAATCAAACTTCTAAAGCATTACCTTTTTGTTTTTTGCAGAAATGATCTTTACAAGTAAATATAATTTTATAGGCAGAAAAAATTAGGGATGAAGGAGGCTAGACCAGGAGTACACAACTAACATAATTTTGTTGTCAGTATTATTGTTTTAAAGGGAAAGTATGAGAAGGACATTGAATGTTTCTGAAACAAATGAGGGACAGAAACAAATTAATTATGATATATTAATGGAAAGAAAGTTTCTGTGTATATAGACCCTCTAATATGACATTTGAGTTTTAGGGTCAGTCTAACCATGTTGGGTTGAAAGGAGATTTTTATTTTTGTAGCATTTTTTCTAACAAAGCATTTTCTGATGAGGATTCCAAACAAAAGTAAAATAGTCAGAAAATTAAAGAAACTCAAAGGGACTATTATATCTTTTATGAAATGAGAAAAGAGTCATTAGTTTGAGAATTTACGATGATTCAGATACAGTTTTCCTTTTCTGTAAAAGACTGGACAAGAGCATAGTCATTTCTCAGAGAACATTGGGAGGTTCCATGAGTGAAGGAATTTAGAGCATGCACCTTTAAAGGCAGATGAAAAGCATTTCTGATCTTTGGGTATGAACTGGAGAAGGACAGCTTATTCATTTCCAATCTGAAAGACATTTTATGAAGTAAAAAATTTGAAATATATCCAAAGAAGACAGTGCCAAGATCAAAAGTGAGGGAGATGGCAAAAAAGAAACTTTCCAAAAGACAAGACCTATTGTCTTTTAAGACAAAATTAGAATATGTGTAGTCTTAAAGGACTGTGAAATGTTCTGTATAGGTTTAAGGTATACTATTAAATGCTGGTCATTTATAAAAAGAATGCAAAATAATATTTCCCTCTTTCATTTCAGGAATCCTTGATTTTACACTCTGAAGTTTTTCCCATTATCACACAAATACTCTGTCAGCCATCCACCTGTAGGCATATATCAGCTTGCCGTGCCTTCTTCAGTCACTCTTTTGGAACTGTTGATGCAGAGTGCTCATCTAATTTTGGAATTGAGGTACGATGCCCATTTTGGCAGATGTAACCAGACATAATCCTCACTCATTTTCAACATGACCTTTTCAATGTTTCTGAAGATATTTTCAGTGTATTTTTTTTTGTGATTTTGATCATGAACTGAAGTCAATTAGATTTGATTATCTTGGCAGAACTCCAAAATGTTTGAAATATGTCACTAGCCATGAGCAATTGCTTATGTATTGCAGGGAATACAAATCTCTTAGTCTGTTTTCTGTGATTTTCTCACTTATCTGCCTAGAGATATGATTTTACCACTCTTACCTCATGCTAAATATGGCAGCATTGTTTATCCTAAGCATTTTTTAAGCATTTCTTAATACCAAGTTCCTATCACATAAAGATTCAGTTACTGAGCAATGGTATCTTTGCATTGCTGAATTGGCAAAATGCAAGTGAAAGTGTTGTTGTTCATGTTGTTGTAGATATTAAGAATAAAGACAGGTGCCTTTAAAAAAAGAATACAGCAGACACCAGGAGAGAGATCATTTATGTAGCTATGCAAGTGTCTACAGGAAAAAACCTACTATACAGTGACTACACAATTTACAGATAAGTATTTAGTCTTATATCTATTTACTGGTGGCAAAGGTCTGGAGAATAGAAAATTCTATTTCTGAGTATGAAACCCACAGTTTGATTTTTCTCATTTGTTTTTTGGTGCCTTTTCTTTTTTTTTCACTTCGGTTTGGTGTTGGCTTGGTTTTTCTGTTTCATAGAACACTATTAAATGGGTTGATACGAAATACCTTAGCTATGCATTGGCCACCTCTGAGACTCTTTCACGATACATAGTCTGGCATTATAAAAATGGCTTTAGTATTGGACTCATAAAGCTTCTGACAGAAAACCTACATTTGCTTCTTTTGAAGTCAATATATATTGGTACGTATATATCTCCTATCTTTCTGCTATTACATGGAATACGGTGCCTCATACCTGGATTACAGCGAAAACAGATACATATCATATTTGAGGTCTGGAAAAAAAAAAGATTCGTACCTTACAAGATTCCAGACAGTACTATTAAACGCAGAATAAATAAATCAACAGATACATTAGATATATTAATAGAATTCCAAAACTTGTCAGACATCCTTGCATCTTGTATAATTATTGTGAGAAACTGGAATTTCTGTGGCAGTCTACTGGGACAAGAGAAAACAAAAAAATCAGCACTGTAGCAAACATGACACCACTGCAACGTATTATGCTTCTCACTACCTAACACGCTCAAGGAAGACTTATTCAAAAAGACAGTCATTTGAGCCTCAATCAAACGGGACGGGGGGCCGAGACAGACGCGCCGTGAGCTTGTATTATTTTATTCGCCTCATAAACTGACAAGAGACAAGAGATAATACAAGCTTGTGTTGCTGGCAAAGACCCCAGATTTCCTGGTTACAGAGCATTTTTAAAAGTTTTTCAGACAATAGCGGTAGCTCTAGAGGTTACAGACAGTTGTTTCAACCAGTCTTCTATACTGCACATACATTTGTTAAAACAATACTTGCTTGTTTTATACCTTATATAACAAAGCATAATCCATTATTAAGCTTAACTTTATCTTTCTTGCTAAGCATATTTTTTGCAACTTCTAAAAGTTCTCTCAGCTAGGCCTAGAAACATGGCTCTTTGTTCTCGTGTCCTTGTTCTAATGCATAATTGTATGTTCTAATGCAGCATTGTATCTTCTTTAATATTTTCTCAGGCGAAGCTATTTCCTAAAATCTTTCTGCTTTATTTTTAAAACCTGCTTTTATTTCTCACCCTTAGAAATCCCTTTACCTTTTTCTATATTTCCTACATTTAAGATGTTCTGAAATACACCATAAAAAAAGAAAAGAAAAACATTGATCGGTACTGAACTGCTTTCATGTGTTTACAATATGCAAAGTGATGCCAAAGAGATCTTCTGCACAGGTGTCTAGATCAGATAGATATCTAGAGCTGTTTTATCATCAACGCAGGGGAAGAAACACTGTAAGAATCCAGCCTATCATACCTAAGAAATTTATTTATTCGTATCACACATTTAGAAATTTATTTTAAGAAGGGATGAAGTTAATTGCATACAAGTCTATTTGATTTCGCTGACCACAAGAAAATTTGCTCAGCTGCAGGAATTTACATGTCAGATGTCCAGGTTTAGTTACCTGAATGTCATTGGGATTTTTGGGGTTTTTTTTTTTTTTTTTGGT
>VZTD01001045.1:7789197-7973629 GCA_013397725.1 Rhagologus leucostigma
GGTTTTGTTTTTTTTTTTTTTTTATTCTACAAATTTAATATGTTTTGAAATAAAATATTTTATTTGTTCAGATTCTTTTTCATAATTTATTTTTCAGTCTTCCAGTCAGTTGAAAACATTTGTATTATAATCAAATTTCTAGCTGACAGTTTCATATATTTCAAGCATATGGGAGATTTTATATTAAGAGAGAAATTCCAGCCAGATTTTTGAGCAGTTTAAGTCCATGCTTTTCATTAACTCCAGCAAGTTGGGGATGTGGAGGGAGTGCACCCAGGGGAAGAGGTAGAAGGAGTGCAGCCCATACTTCCTAGATCCCTCATAAATTGTTCAGATGATTAACTACCAGCACTGTTACATACATTTCACCTAATGTCAGGTCTGAATTTACATAGCTTCAGGTTTTTTCCTTTGGAGAATTTTCTTTTCCTGTCTCACAGTACATTCCTACAGCAAAACACTTGATATGCAGTACTTGTAATAGTTATACATTATTTCTGAAGATTTCATTGAAACTTAGTCTTGAAGCAGTATGTTCTATCTACAATCCTAGTCAAAAATTAGTTTTACACCATTTAAAATTCTCACATTGAACAGAGTTGGGTTTTCTTATTATTCTGCTAGTAATTGAAATCATATTACTATTGCATTATATCATCATAAAATATTGCTCATTATAATAAAAGTTGGAGATTATAGAGGATAAGTAAAACACAGGTGATATTTATATTTTTTATCTGTCAGAAATGCTAATGATAAAATTGTAATGCTTTGGGATTCAGAAATTGCATTCCTGTCTGTATAACTAAGCAAAGCTGCAAGAAACATGGAAGAAGTAAAAATATTTTCTTAGATTTTTCTTTTTAAATTCCTGTATATTTAATAGAACCTTAATTCTGTCTCTTGTACCATTATTGAAGCAATATGGGGAAGGCAAGTTGGATATAACTAGAAATTGATAAAATAATAGTTTGGTCAATCAAGAACACAATACACAATGGAAATATTACAAAGTGAATTCTGTGCCAAATATGAATGCAGATAGGTATCCAGCTTTCATTGCTTTCTTGGAAAAAACCCAGCCCTTATGAACATTGCTCATTTAAAAAGGAAACAAATTCATATGTGCAAACATAGACACATAGACACTTCTCATCTCTGTATGAAGTGGGAATTTGGATTTCACCTGTGGTGGCCCCATCACATCCTTCTGCTTCTCCTGGGCATTAGAGCTCATTCACAGCAGAGAACTGGACTTTGTCTCCTTAATGCCAATAGACTTCCTCTAGGATTAGGTGTAAAGAAGGCTTGTTGTAAGTCTATTTAATTGAACTCTTCTTTGGAAAATTATTCCACTGATATAAGAGTGTATCTGTGTGTGTGAGAGAAAGATTAAAAAAGAAAAGTACTATGTCTACTAATATGCCTTGCCTAAACATTTACCTGGTTACTTTACCTGGTTAGCTTCAGGATGTAGTTGAGTGCTTTATCTTTTTTTTTTAAATCTTGGATCTAAGAAATTTCTCCTAATGATAGTTCCATTGAAAGTAGCTTGCTTGAATAAAAGATTTTATTTCCAGAAGTCTATATTTCCTGTTTAAACAGCTAATTGGAGGTGTTTTGTCCAGCAGGGTATCTAACTTCTAGTAAAATATATATGTCCATACAGACTTTACTGAATTACATTGAATTTACTCTGCATTCTCAACCTGAGTTTATCTGTCTACTTCAGTCACACCTAATCAAGAGAATATTGAATTATCACCAGACTGTCTCATTTAGTTGGCTGCTGAAGTGCACCAAACATTAATCATTTAGGAACCAGGACTAATGTTTATTTTCTAATTTTGAGTATTGAAGCAAATGAATAATCTGGATTTACAGATTGCAATAGCAAGGTCAGCAAAGACTAAGGTGATTTCAGCGCTTACAGATTTATTAAAATATAATGTGTTAGTATGGGATGCAGCAGAAGGAATGGCAACATAGAAAATTTGAAAGAAAGGAATTGATAGTAATTTAAAACATATCCTATGCAACTGATCAAATGTTGTAAGACCCCCTTGTATACAGCAATGTCATTTAGTTTGCTTAGACTAAACACCTTAAGTGTTTAAGGTGAACATAAATTTGCCACTGGTAGAGAGAGGGCACGTTGATCAGCATGGAGAAAACTCATTAATTTTCACATCACTGATTTGCCAACCTGTGTCACTTTGCTTTCTTGCAGAGATTTAACGGGAGATCAAGGCAGTAGGGAGCTTCACATTACTAATGCTTCATTATTTAAATCACATTTGTGAACATAATGAAAACTATTATCTTAAACACTTAAAAGTAGACTACAGATGCAGGACTAAAACCAGCGCATTTTTCTCATGCCATTTCCCTGATTTGTTCTCTCCTCATGTCTGTATCTGGTTTCAAACTCGTTCTACCTATTTATTAAATTTGAGGCTAAAGTTTTTCTCTTTAAATTAGCTCCATCCTTTCATTCATAGTTGCTCTCCTCCTCTTCTATCCCATAATGCCCATATGGAATTACACCAGTGTGAAGTTCGAACTAAACAGCAGTCTTAGAGACGCTATACCTCCTTTACAAGAATGCTGTGTATGGAAAATTTATACTGGAATTTTTGCAGATGTGGCAATCTGTAGAAGAACTATATATCACCAGAAGAAACCCAAACTCTTAACAGTGCATTGTACACCACAGCTATATAGGTCTTTCATCCCTAACCCTCCTGCTTTCACTGCAGTGTTTTATCATCCTTTCTGTTTAAAACTTTCCTGTGATTTAAGCCTGTTTTCATGTACTTCACTTAGATAAATCAAAAATTAGTTCTTATTGGCTATTAATTAAAATACTGAGGGAAAGATCCATGGTTTCAGTACTTCTTTTCTTGAATTTTAAACCCTCTAGTGCTAATTCTGATTATATTCAAGGGGAGTTGTTTTATAATTTTTTTGCTGACAGAGACAATTTATAATGGAAAATTTACATAATTAGAGGATAAATCAGATCAGGGTATGCTTTTATTATGTTAAGCAAAACTATATCAGCTACATTATAAGGGAAGAAGAGTGGTGGTGTTACCTAGCTGGATTCAATTTCATATGCATTTTAATAAATGTAAGTTGTGTTTATTCTTTTCCACGTGTGGAAGCCACATTAACTTTAAAGAGAAAGCACTGATAGTAAATTGCTGCCAGGAAATCTTAGTAGCAATTCAGCAATTCAGACTGCTAAGTCTGCCAGGTCATAGGTGATAACAAACTTGTTTTCTATGTCACCTTGTACAATCCAAAGTGATACTAACACTGTAAAGTAAAAGTACCCCACTTTTTTTAGCCAACACACAAAGTAAAAAAAAAATTAAAATAAGTAAATCCCTTTCAAATTTAATGAAATTTCAGAGGAATTTTATATATGGCTTCACAGAAAAAGGTTTTTGACCTTTTCTGGCTGGTAACAATCCTATTCTAAGAGAGAGTAGTCTTCCTTGAAGATAGAGAGAAAAGGAAGAAACTGACAAATTCACTGGGCATATTGTTGCAAAGGTCCCACATTTTTGTTTTGAGGAAATATATACAATATATTTTAACGTTTTAAAATATAGATGGATTTAAGAAGTCTACATAGGACCTGAAGGCAAGGATGCATCACTGAGTTTGTTTGTTTATAGAATGAAACATGAAGCCTTAGAGAGCCTGATGCTGAAACTGTCAGTGTACCATGAATCACTGGTGCATAGGATAATGCATTATTTTTATATGCTTCTCCCTGAAAAAAAATGACAACAAATAAGGACAACAACTTAGCAAAATATGGAGGACAAAAGCCAAAGCTGAAACATTTTGCTACAGTTCCTGAGGTCAGCTACTTTCCAAAATACTCAGATTTGAAAGACAGTAACTCACAAAAGCACAGTCTTACTTTTATGGTAAGGTATGGTAGTCTTTTAATTATGTGTTCAATTATTAAATCATAATGTACGAAGAATGCTATTTCTCAGTCACAAAGCAGCTCAGTGATTTTTAATCCATATAAACCAGGCTGCTGAAGACTAGCAATGAGCTAGACTGCCAGCATGAGCAAGTGGGTAACATATTTTTTCCACTGGAGGATTCTTCTATGAAATAGTAATAATAAAGCTATTGCAGAAAGTAGAGGTATCACATTGCATTTTTCACTCTCCTGTGGGGTTTAGACCATTACTGCTGCTTTGATGTTCTCTATTTCAACTATGGAAGTGATCGTCTTGTGATATTTATACTTCCCCTCTTGTACCTTTGGTGTAATCTTGCAAGTGAGTAACTCAGTATATCAAGTCCATTTGAGGTAAGCTCTGAGCTGTCTAATTGTACTATGTTCCATTGTTGGTACTCAGTGCCTCATTTGGTAGTTTTTCTCTGTGGATTTGAAATACACAATGCAGAAATTACATACATTATTTCTAAATATATCTTCTGTTTAGCTATAATCTTCTAAGTTAATATGATTATTAGTATTCTCGTGAGTGAAAACAAAATGCTCCCCTAATCCTCATAAATTAAGAAACAGTATCTGTTTCACCATTTATTACACTGTGTTTTTAGCCTAATAGCAATGTACTGTAGATGGTACTCACAACTTTTAGAGCAGTTTGAGTAATTCAAGTAGTGCCCCTGTGACCTGATGAGTCGTAGTCTCACTGAAGGAGATGCCTTTAGCTCTTTCTGATTTGCTTTTAAGAACGGCTCCTTTTTACAATATTAACATGTTTTCAAGGCCACAGCTCTTTACCTTTAAGTTGTGGTAAATTGAGATACTCACAGATGAACATAAGGAAAATATAAATTAATTTCAAAATTAGGTGTAAGAAACTCCTGCCTCCTAGATTTCTGTCTGATTCATGACAGCAGGTGTCCCTTTGGAGCATCACAATTCTGAAAAGGATTAAGTAACAGATGTCAGGAGTTTGTTGTTTGTCAGGAGAGCATTACCAAACAAGTGTGAGAGACTGAAATGTTATGGTTAATGGCTTAAAAATGGTTATGAAGGACTTTTTGCCCATTATGGCAAAACTGTATAAAGAAGCTGTGACCACTTAAGCCCACCCTTCCCTGAATATGCCTCCTGACTGGAACTTTGGACTGTGAGTTAATCCACCTAAGGGATCTTGAGATAAAATGAAGCTGACACTAGAGTCCAATTATCTCAGGTATAGGGAGAAGTAAACAGAGCTGAGGAAGAGGAATGTATGCACAAGGAAAGACAAACCCAGTAGCTGTCCTGAAAATCAGCTCTGGCTGGGTTCAGGGTGGGGAAGGCCACAGCCCACAGGCTCATCTGCTGAGGCCAGGTTTGCACACACTGCCCCCCAGCCAAGGGGGAGGAGGAGAGTTTTGGGTGTGTGGCTTAACCTCTGGTCAGAGGCAGTGAACACCCATCCTCCCTTACACAAACTGACTCAGGTGTAACCCCCCGCACCCCAGGAAGGCCACATCCATGGGACATTCACATGAGAGGCAGCTGAGGAGGTATCACAAACCATCAAAGACCCCCAAACCACCCCTGAGACTGATTCCTGAGGCCTTCCACCAGATGACTGCACATGAATGCAAAGTGATGCAAAACAGATCCAGAATCTGTTGCAAGAGATTGTGTCAAACTTGCCCCTCCACAAGGGGAGGTACCTGGGCATTCCCACCTGGGCTGGCCCAAACATATATTAATCCATTGGACTCTATGTTTTGCAGGACTCTCACCGCCAAGAAGAGCAGAAGAACAGAATCAACAGGACGCTATGGGGATCCACGGACTGGTGATATTTTCTTCTTAATCTGTTTCTCTGTCACTCTCTTTCTCTCCCCCACTCCCCCTTTTTCTATTTTTTTTTCTCTCTCTCTCTCTCCTCGCATTTACTGTTAAATAAAAGCCATATTATTGCCATTGACAAATGGTCTCGTTTGCATCTTAATTTGGGCAGAGGCATTTCTCTAATAATTTTAATAACCAGATTGTAAGTCCCTTTTTTTTTTAAAGGAGTCTATGCAGCAGTGGAGGAAGATGTTGGAAAATTCTTTTAATTTCAGTGCTGTAGTGTTTGATCCCTATATCTGTGACGAATATTCTTGTGCCAGGAATTGCTGCCTTGTTTACCTACATCAGTGATTAATATGTACTAGCAGATGTCTTAGTTTTAAGAACAAGGATTTTGTGTCAGGGCAAAGAATGATAAGGGAAGTACATTATGACCTAACCACATATTTGAGACACTCTCAAGGAGAAGAGATTTGTTAGAAGATCCAGAACCATATCCAAATAAGTCCATGGAAATAATTAGCATAAATGCATGCATTCAGGCAATGTAATGAATATGTAATACAAATGTGATATATATGTATTGGTTTCAAGAATATAACTTGTTCTGTTAGGTTGCTGAGTGTGCATTGCTTTATGAGCAATCCCCATGCTTCCAGCACTGTTAAGAAAGTAATGTTGGCTTTCTAACATAGCAAACTGGTTGGAGATTTATTTCGTATTTTTCAGTGACAAGAGGAGGAAGGAGGCATTGAAATGTGTGAGATATTTGAGAACTGAATGTTAGGCTGGCAAATGTGTTACAGGGCAGTGAAGCTGTGCTCAGTGTTACTGCTAGTGGCTGTGTGGACTGTCTTCATGATCACTGGGTGATTTGCTTTACTAGCAGTTGCTATCAATGGACATCAAAGAGTTTGGGACAACTGGCATTTTCAGAAGAGACAGGTAATTGAATAGACTGAGCAGTGTGATAGAAAAACAACTAGAGAGCTCCTAAAAATACATGTCCTCTTACATTCACACTGTACATTTAAATAAGATTTCTCCTTGCAGCTATGAACAGGAGTAAGATTAAAACAAAGATTTTTCTCAGGTAGTCTGTATGCATTAAATATTTAGTTCATGCTCACTTAATTTCACCGAGCATTAAAAAAGAAGTCATTTGATAATGAGAGGAAGATATTGCTACTCACAGTGAGTAGACAAAAAGGATCTGCAGACAAACATTGTGCTGTTGGTTCATCTGTTATGTGACTAAGAATATTTCTGAAACTTTGAAAAGGAGATGGCCTACAAGGCTTCAAAAATAATGTATGTAGGCATTGAAAATCTCCATTAACACAATGGTGAGTATTTGGATCATCATAACAATCATTGTGACTATAGCAATGAAATTGGTTATTATAACACATTTTTAGTTTCAAGGCTTTGCACTTTTTATGTAATTCTGTTAAAAGCTTGAGATAACCTCACCCAACATGAGAAAGATTTCAAAGCTGTGTTTAGACTTTCAAGATTGTGTTTGAGCAATTTACTAGAATGTTTAACTTTCAAAGAGAGTGCCCATTAAGAGCATTAGTGGGGGAGTGAATGCTAGCACTGATTTAACAGCTCAAATCCTAGGCTTAAGTGAAATCAGGGAAAAAAGAAATGAAATAATTCAAAGAGCAATCAAAATGTGAATAAGCTACATTTTTATACTTTAAAGTGTAAAATCACCACTTTTTCATATCTGATCACTTTCGTCAGTTTAAGAGAACTTAGATATAACTCACTTTGGAGTTGATATCCACAAGCTCAATTCATCAGCAGATAAAGAACAGCAACCAGGAGCATGCTTTGGTGATAGCTTTCAAGCTAAATTATTGCTCAAATAGATATGGAAAGCAAAAGAAGACCTCTCAAAGTTGGAAGATGAATAGGCAAGTTTACAATTTTTAAGTAGATTAATCAACTTTCTTAGCAAAACTGTAATTTATAAAAATTAAGTTCTGACTGAAGATAATTTAAAAGGAAGATCAATATATTTTAGAATTACTTGTAAAGTGATAGGGCAGACTTTTCTTTTTTCAGCATTAAAGGTTTGATCCAAACATATTCAAAGCCTGCAGTCTTAATTTCCACCTCTATACTGACTGATATAATTTTTTCCCCTTTATTCCATATCACAGTTTGGGATTTGTGTTGTTTACATTCCCCAGTTTATTATAAAACTTACTCCTTCACACCTTAACATCTATCATTTAATTTTTCCCTGTACTATTTCAATCTCTGCCTTAGCCTAAATCTCATTATATTCTCCTTTTACCTTGTCCCTTTACCACCCCTGAAAGGCACCTTAGCCTGTCCTTGTGACCACATCCCTCCCTCTCCACATTCCTGCAGGGGTTCACCATCTGTGGCTCCACCAAATTCAGTGCTGCCGCACTGTGCTATTCTGTTGCAGTGACATTACCTGCCTTCACTCCAACACCTGTATTTCCCCCTAAGTGTTTTTTTTTAATTCTCAAAATTCCTATGAAATACTTCCTTCTTCTCTCCATTTTCTGTAATTAGACTAAAGATTTATTAGACAGGGACTGTTTCTAATAACATGCACGTACAGTGCCCAATTCAATAAGGTTCTTATTGCTGTGAGAAACTCTCTGCTTTATGCATATGAGCCTGAATAACCCATTCTGTAAAGGCAAACCAGACTACAGAGCAAAGCCACATAAAAATATGGAGTGGTCAGCACCTGTGCTCCTGCCTCTGATCCTCCAGAATGAATAACCAGGTAAGCTATCATGGCTGAGATGCCTGCTTCTGGTACTTGGCATGTCACCAGAGCAAGGCTTCAACTCACCACTGGATCTACTCCAAAGTTTCTTACCAGCTCAGCTGACATCCCTAACCATAAAGATGCTGTAAAACAAGTAAAAAAAAAATAACATATCCAATAATTAATTCTTCCTGGACTGGAACTGTATTGTCTGGATAAGGATAACTCCTGGAATGATACTGTTGTGTAAGCTGAACTTCACTCCACTTGCTGGGTGATGCAGAAAGGAGACATCTACAGACAAGGTCTTTCTATAAGTTTTGGATTTCTGTCACTATAAAGACATCCCTTGTCCTTAAGTCTAGTGAGGGGAAGGAAAGGGATCTGAATGTTCCTGCTGCTTTAGGAATGAAAGAAAATACAAGGAGAACTTTTTCATGATGTTTGGGCTTACTTTGCAGCTGAGATTATATGCATTTGAGCTTGATATTTTGCTTTTCCCTACTGGGTGTGGCAGCATCTGTTCTACTGATGTCCTAGAAGAGAAAGACAAAAAAAATTCCCTGTATCTGAATACTTATCTGAGGGAAAAATTCTCAAGGTGTTGCTAAGGTAATGAATATGAAGATAGGTATCTCAGGCTATTTCTGCTCAGAGATGGTATTCACAGGTCCTTGCAACCATTTCCTCTCCACTCCCTTGTGTTTAAGAGACCTCCTTAATTCTTTTGAGTTTAATGCATTATAAAAGCTGCTTGGTAAAACAAAGCTAAAAATGGAATTTGTTATCTAATAAAAGTACCTTAACTATTATTAGTATCTTGGCACTCTCTCTAGGTTGTGACTCTATTGGGACTAACTTACTGAAGCTGTATTATTGAGGTATTAATCATATCAGACTTCCAGCCATGTCTGTCAACTGCTCAAAATAAGTGTAACATTATTCTTTTTCACATGCAATGTCTCCAACTTTCCAACTGTCAGATAAGAAAGAAAAAAATGATGCAGCACTCATTTGGAATTCAAATGTAATACCACATTCATTCCCAATCCAGTACATTTAACACATTGTGAGCCTAATTCTCTGTGGGAGTATATTAGTGCAGCACCACTTATATCAGTGGCAGGCTCTGCTGATTGACGTCAGCTGAGAAACTCTGCAAGGTACACACAAGTAACAAGCACAAATCTCGAGAAAAGTAGGACCCTTTCACCTCTTTGCCTTAATTTGTGAGCTGCAGGTTAGGGGTCCTTGCTACTCTAACACTGACTCTTTTTTCAGTGAGATTTTAATACATTTCCTAGCCTAGGAGATTCTCTCTTTTCCTTCAAGGTAGAGGAAAATTGTTCAGAAAACACGTCAAAATGGGAAAATTTCAGGTCTCAAGTCTGCAGATGGTAGGGATACGTTTAGGTTAGAACACTCAGAATTAAGTTTTGAGTGGTCCTCAAAGTTAGGAATATGCTAATTGACAAACAGTAATATTGTTTAAACTGCCAAAATATTTTCCTCTCTTTGACTCTTTCATTACTGGTATTATCAATCCCACAAAATTTCTTTTGCTATCTATCATTTACACAAATTCTCTGACAAAGGACTACAACCCTTTCAACAAATAAATAAATTACTTCACCTCCTACCTGCTGGCTTTATTTCCCCATAGATCACACTCATCTCTAATTCTCATGGTTTCTTTTTCTACTTTAATCCACCCACATTCAGCATAGCACTGGATAACACACTGACCTTGTGATATCTAATCCCTTAGGCCAACCTGTCTGCTCATTTTGTTTATGAGGCTGCAAAAGCCTAGAGTAGAAGCTCCAGGTGCGGTACTTTCCTGGCCCCACACATTAAATACTCAGCTACTAGCATGGAGCAACGCCTCAGAACTTTTTGTCCTCATTGAACTGAGATCAAAACCTGTTTCTGTCTTCCAGGGAAAACTTGTCTCTTCCTCTACTACCCTTTGTTCACCATGAGACAGAAGATAGATTTGTACATTTTAGTTCTTCGGATTTTACCTCAACTCAGATTATTATATGCCATGATTGTTTTACAACATGAGGCAGTTCTATTTCTACTCCATTGAAACTCATTTTTCACACTAGTTATAAAAAAGGTAAAATTTTTGTTTAAAGGTTGCTTCTAGGAGAAGCAGCCATTTTTAGTCCTCATGCATTAGGTTATATTGTCAACATCTGAGCTGACCCCAGCTTTCTAAGCCAAATAACAACCTCATCAGCCAGCTACCTAGCTGGGATTCACACTTTGACAGGTCTTTCTAGCAGGCAGATAGCTCCTATCTGGGTCATCAGTACCCATCATCATGTTACCACTATCCATGATTATAAGGCAAGAGAGAATTCGTTTGTTATGCTTTCCCAGGCTATCCAGGGCCAGAAATCACATTTGTGCAGTGATGCTCACCAGAGAGGTTCTATATCTGTGAAGATACATGCAGCTGTGCCTACACACTACATGCTGGTGAGGAAGCCGTCACGACTCTGTGGGTGTAAATATAGATTAAATAGTGCATTAATGTAGACCCACCTGGCTTGTCCTTTCGGCAGACAGAAAGAGGAAAGAGAGTTTATATTAATACACATAAAACTTGCTGCAAGACCCATCATACACACAAGTCTCAACTGTATAGGCTGGACTTCCACAGCTACAAACACCATTACCCACTGTAGTTTCCTCATCCATAGCCTCCTATTTCTTCTCCAATAGTCAACCACTCCTTTCTTTCCTCTCCCTCTTTTCATTCAACCAGTTGTTTCTCCACTTTTGTTCAGCCTCCTGGCTCCCCTCCATCTTGTGCTAAGTAAGTCTTGTGGTACAGGGACTCTCATTTTCTGGGGTCAGGTTTATCCTGCAGGATTCCTTTTTTTTTAATCCTAAAATTAGTGTTCACCTTTTGTTTACAGCTTTCTCCCCTTTTATTCCTCCCCCTTCCCTCCTCTTTAATAAGCAATTACCATCTCCTTCTGGGAAGTATTTCATGTTGCCAATACAGTCTTCCTTGAACGACTACAGCATCCTGCTCTTCTTCTTCCTTAGGGAACTCACCATGCTGCCATCCCAGAAGCTTCAACAAAGTGAAGATGCTCATTTTTTTTGCAGAAACAATGCTAAAAAACATGAATTAAGAAAATCCAGATGCTGCTGGCACATCACACACCACTTGGAAAGGCCACAGTAACAAGATCCTGCTAATACAGGTTGGTCAAGTCTGTAGTGTATGAGCAAGTCCTGCTGTGCCAGTCAACTGCTTGTTGCTTTCAGTCTGCAGAACTGGGACTTAAACACAAGACAGTCTGTGCTGCCGGCCCCTGACCTCATACCTGTCTGAGGATACAGATGCTTTGTTCTGCAGTTGAACAGAAGTGTGAGACAATACACATTCATTCTGGACAATTGGGAGATTTGGGCTTGCGCATGAACTTCAAAGCAAGGTATATGACAGCAGAAGACACCTGAGGAGGGAAATTTCTTACGTGACAGATGTGTTGCCATTCTCTTCAGTTAATCTTGATGGGAGTGGTAGTGTAACTAACCCAACTGTGAAAATGGTAGAACTTCACAACTCTTGTATTTCTTCCCAAATACTGGAAAATATATCAAATGTCAAACCAATACAAATGAATTATAGGATAGGTGAGCTTGATATTACTTTTCAATCAGAAAATTGTGCACCTGTCAAATGTTGTGACATGACAACCTTCATTTGTATATAAAAGCAAATATATCTCTTAATCTATGAATGCCTGAAATTCAGGAAGTCACTGGAAATGAAAAATATTGAAAATATAAACAAAGGATGTAAAAACCATCACTTTTCAATATTTTGATTGCCCATCATCATGTTTCTTACATTTCTATTGAATGTAGAATTTTGTTTTAGAACACTTCCTGTATTAAAATTCTGTTATTGGGAAACTACACAGTAGCCTTAGGCATCAATGAGCAAAAATTCATACATTTTGTAAGAAAAGGGCAGCTTGACTGATTAGAAAGAAAAAAATTATTTATACAATGTTAAGATTTATAAAGTGTTGTTTATTCACTTTTTTGTTTTTCACTTCTACAACTTATCTTAGTGTATGTAATATGCAACTGTATAATGTCTACAAATGGATTGGTGGTTTGTTAGTGATCCTCGATGAATACAATATGCATGCAGTGCTTCTAAAAGACCTCCACTGAAACCATCTCATTAAAATTTCTCTCTTACATTTGCCTAATTTTGATTAAACACAAAAGAAGACCTCTGTCATTCTCAATGCTCCAAGCTTTTGCTAAATAGCTGAGTACATTGTTCATGTTTTCTGTTTCCTTTATACCTGGTAATCTGATTTTTAAAAATACAGCATGTTTTAATTAAAGAAATGTGTGCATATATGCAAGGGAAGATAATAATAATTGCATTACAGTAGAAACTTGTTAATTTGCATTAATGATAGGGAGAGCTGTGGTGAATTACAAAATTTTTCAAATTCAAATCAAAGAGAATAAATAATGAAAACCAGAGGGTAGTTAATCCACAAAAGTTTCATTAATCCCTTTTATGAGTTGTAATTTGGCTATAAGTATCTGCAATTTTGTTATTCTTTTATTGAGAGCTAGTGGAATATCTGATGTATGTTACGATACTAAAAATGATTTCTGCAACACAAAGTTTATAGTCAAGAGGACACCTACAGAAAAACAAGTGACCATTCTAGAAAACACAAAGGTGACCATGACCTGTCATTCTTCCTTATCATCATCATCTGTATCCACTGCTGAGGTGTTCCAGCAGTGAGCACAATAGTGTTCATATGCATACTGGAACACAGCCTATAGAAATAAAGCCTGTAAAGTAGACACTGGAAGAAATTGAAGGGAGTTTTGGGTTGCTCATACATAAGTGGAATGCAGATTTCTGAGGTTTTAGTGTATGATGCAATGAAAGTGAAACATATCAAAGAATAATTTCCTTAAAATTTAAAATAATTTAAAGGTGAATATGAATGTACCTTTAAGACTTTTGCAAATAGGTCCTGAGCTCTCAAAAAACTGTAGCAAATTGTGTTTTGACTACCAAAGGAGATATTTCTTGCTGTTTTTTTACAGAATAATAGAATATGTAAGGCCACCTAGTCCAAGCTCCTTGCTGAAGCAGGGTCATCCTAGAGCACGTTGCTCAGGATTGTATCCATATGGCATGTAATAAGTTAAACAATACTAGGCTCAATATTGAACCTTGGGGAACACCACTAGTGACAGGTCTTCAACCTTTGCCACTGATAACAGTCCTCTGAACTCTGGCAGTTCCCAATCCACCTCACTATCCACTCATCCAGCCCACCCTTCCTGAGCTCACCTATGGGGATGTCATGTTGAAAGCCTTGCTGAAGTCCAGGTAGGCAACACCCACTGCCCTTCTCTCATCTCTCCAGCCAGTTGTCCCATCATAGAAAGTAATCAGGCTGGTTAAGCATGACTTCCCTTTGGTAAATCCATGCTGACTACTGATCACCTTCTTGTCTTCTACATGATTAAAATGGCCTCCAGAACGTGCTGTTCCAGGTGGGGCTGACTGGCCTGTTCCCCCTTCTCTCTCTTTTTTGAAGATTGGGGTGACATTTGCTTTCTTCCAGTCCCCAGGCCCCTCTCCTGACTGCCATGACATTTCAGAGATGAGAGTCCCATAAGAATGATGTGTGCCAGTTCCCTTAGCACCCATGGATGAATCCCATCAGGGCCCATGGACCTGTGGATGTCAAATTTCACTAAATGATCTCTAGCCTAACCCTCCTCAAACAATGGAAAGCCACCCTTCTTCCAGACCTTCTCCTTGGTCTTCTGGGTCAGGGATTCCTGAGGGCTGGCCTTGTCAGTGAAGACGGAAAGAAAGTAGGTGTTCACTATCTCAACTTTCCCTGAAACTTCTGATGCAAAGTTCCCTGTTCCATTAAGTGGTGGGTCCATATTTTTCCTTAGTATTCTGTTGCAGCGGCTGAACAAGAAGCTGTGGTGGCAGGGGGGCCAAAGAGCCCAGGTACAGGAGAGGCCCACTGGTGGGCCAACTCCAAAGTCTAAAATCGCCCCTAAAGTCAGGGTGAGAGAAGCTGCTCCCATCAGGCCTTGTGATTCTATGTAGATTCGGTCTGTCGGACTGGCCAGTTGATAGACGCCCCTTGGATCCCTAAGAGGATGGAATCCATCCCCCACTCCGCCCCCTCCTTCTCCCCATTGGTTGTTGTTGTGTTACCCCCCTCCCTTCTGTACCCCTTTATAAGTGTGTCACGGCAGGGAGCCGCCCCTCTTCATCCTTGGAATCCTTCGTTGTGGTTTGGTAATGAACGTTAGCTGTCCTGAAACTCAGGTGTGTAACCTTTATATTTCTCTGCTCCTTGCAGGATACTGAACTCCTTGATATCGTGGTTACTGTAGTCAAAGCTTCCCCCAACCCTCACATCTCCAGACTTTCCTCGTTTGTCACCATAAGGTCTATCAGCACAACTTTCTGTGCTGGCTCCTCCATTACCTGTTATTGTCTTTTAAAGCACAAGAATTGCAGAAAGAAGAAAGTGACAAGATTTATTTTGTTTTTACCATAATGTAAAACTTAGGGCAGTAACACTGTAACAAATTCCATCTTATGCTGCTTCAGTTACATTGGCAGTGGACATCCAGTCCACTTGGTTGTGTCTGCCCCACAAATGATCAATGCACAGTTGTTTGTGTAATGTGTCTAAACTAGAAGTGATTGTGGTTTTTTTTTCACTTTTGGTGTAAATTTTGACCCAGATACTGTGCTGGGGCACAGCAGGTCACGGTAGTACAGATGGTGTTGGCCACACTGGCAGACAAATGGCTTTGTAAACTGCCCTACCTTGCTTTCAGTTTGCCAAGTGCTCAGGCTACCTCGAGCCGGCAACTGCCAACTATTTCATCAAAACTTCTTCTGCCTGATTGTGGATTATCAGGACAGAACTTAATTGAGAAAAGCATGGGGCATGTGAGGAAGGCACAGCTATCTCTTTAGGTGGATGCCTGTTCTGCTAAATAATCTAGTTCTGGGTTTATTCCTAGGCAACCCCAGGTCATCTACTTTGCATACATGTTAGATAAGACCCAGGCTCTCCTGAACAAGCTATGTCCTGAGAAAAAAGTCATGGAATAGTTCAAGGGACAGTTTACTTGAGATTTCTGTTCCCCTGTGTAAGATGGACGACAGCATTGGTAGCACTGCTTCTATGGAAACTTCTTACCTAATTACTGGACAGCTATGAAGTATTAGTAATCTCTGTAATTGATGTGGGGCTTATTTTGAGTCCTGTTCCAGAAAAATATGGGCACATGTTCATGATAAAAGTCCTCAAGGTGTTCACCTCCGCATCATCTAAATGCTAGCTACTATTTCAGCCAATGTGGTTACATTTGAATTAACTTCAGTGATCACTGAAGTACAAACTTTTACTACAGTGCTGTTGGGTACCTCACTGGTTAGCATCACACTGGTTCCTTCATGCAGCTACAAAAATCCACTCTGATAACTTTTTAATTATGATTATAACACATTTCATTTGGATTTGGATGTATCTGTCCTAATCTGGGAGGCAGATGAACTTTTCCAGCAATTCTGTGACCACGTACTCCCACAGGTACAGGTTCTGTTGACACAATTGGTCTTTATTTGTTCGGAAGGCAACGTGTTTCTTCTTAATTGCCGTAAGTAGTGTGGACCAGAACTGCCAGTTGATGAATGATGAATCTGTGAGACTGAGCACTCCTGAAGCTTCTGCTCTGTCATCCACTACACAGAACAGTTCCATCCTGATGCAAGAATTCATACAAGTAAGGGCACACTGTGGAGCTGGAAAAGAGACCATTAAAAAAAACCAGTTTCACATCTAAGTAACTGCAATATTAATTCATTTGTTGCAGTATGGACAGATAGTATATCTGACTTTGTTTTAAGCTGGAACATTCTGGATTATTTGTCCAAGTCGGCAGCAGCTGTGGAGAAAAAGCACCTGTGAAGGAACAGGACCTGCACTAATATTTGACTTATCTGAAAACTGATCACTTGAACAGCACAGATCATGGAAATGAGACAGCACAAAACTAAGTGCTCGAGAAGATGGGAAATAGGTGCAGTGCAAGAACCGATATTAGATATACAAAGGGCTATTCAGGGTCCAGGTGTAGAGGAATGAAGGCAAAGCATGATGGCATTTATTATAGTTGGATTCAGTTCAAGGAGAACTCTCTCTGGTAAGATGTTAATTTCACAAAAGATTTCAAGAATCTCAGTCTGTGTAGTGCAGTATTTTTTCTCCTCTCCTGTGTTTCTCTTTCCACCCGCGTCCCCCCTTCCCTGCCCCTAGCCCTACCCACTCCCTTGGGTTTCTCCCATTGATTCTGTTACCCCAACTCCGCCCATGTACCACCCCTGTGCCCTGTGACCATTGGTCCATGTGCTCTCCCTGCCCCCTTCACCCCCGATAAAGGACCCTGCATGCCAGGTGACTCCCTCTCTCGCATTCTATCCTGTCTTGGGGCACCAGCCTCTGCCTGGGGGGAACCATGCCATGTGCTGGCTCTCTACCTTTGGGAGGGAGCACATGTGCTGGGCCTAGGCTTCTGGGAGCCACCATGAAATAAAAGATCTTTTGCAGTCCTCATGTGGAAAGCATTCTCGCCTCCTTTATCGTCACCATGTTGCAGGGCTTCAGCTAGCCGGGGCAAGTGAGGGGCAGCCTGGAAGAGGCACGGGAAGTGGAACATCCGCTCTCGCCGAGCAAGCCTCACTGCACTCTCCGAGAAGGCTGTGGCATGCCATGCCATTGCAGGAAACCACTTACCGCAACAAGTCTCCCTTTAAACAAAATAGCAGTCAGAAAGTAGAGCAGACGCAGTAAACCATTAAAAATGGAGGCTCATTTGATATGGATTTTTCTTGCTACTTTAGTGTACCACTTAATAAAAGCCATAATATGGGAAACACTATAAATATGTCACTCATCATAAAGCTGCTTTAAACAATGAGAGTGTAGTGACATAGCAGGATGAGTGTAGCCACTAAAATAACATACACAGTAATTCTGCTCTCTCACCCAAGAGCTGAAGAAAATGAAGTGGTAGTAAGATTACAATGGCTGCAATCACTTTTATTTTATTCATGCTCCACTGAAGTTTGATGCACAGGCTCCTGCCTGTACTACACATTTGTGTTAGATAACTGTCAGTATTTTAGTAATGGGGATAGATATGTGTGAATGCAGGATTAAAACTCCCTTTCTTCTCTCAATGCTGTTTATATTTCAAACCTTCTCGAGTCTAGTCATGCCATGGCAAAATGTAGCTCTCATTTTAGTAATTGTGTTTTTCATTGTCAGCCCACTTGTTTTCTCAGTGTACTTCCATAAGTTTTTGTCTGTGGTTTTATTTCAATGTGTTTATCACAACACTTCATCTTAGTTCTTTTCAGATTAATATCTGATGTGGAGCTGTTATCTTCCTTCACAACTGGATAACAGAACTGGATCACTGAGAAAGGGAAAAAGGGCAAACCATGAAGTAGGAAAGTATGGTGGTTTACAGGCAAAGATGGTCCATTTGGTGGCTAAATGGCATTGTCTACCACATATCATTGAAATCACTGTAGCTTCCTTTGTGAGAATGAGATCTAGGTCTAACATTAGCTCAGGTGGTTGGAGCATGGTGCTAATGACACCCAGGCTGTGGGTTTGATACCCATATGGTGTGGGTAGAGCTGGACTTGATGGTCCTTGTGGTGATGATCCTTGTGATGATCCTGAGTTGATGATCCAACTCAGAACATACTGTGAAATCTGTGTGGATGAGGTGGATGGCTTTATCTGAGAAGAGGGGCACAAGGTTGCTGTTTCTGTAAGCTCCATGACAAAGTGGAGACATTTGATTTTTTTTGTCTTCTTAAACTGCCCACAACACCTCTGAATTTTCTTCTTAGATGCTTTCTTTCCTCCATCTCAGTGTTGTGAACAAGTGAGTATCTGTTGGTGTTTTGTCAAAATGTTATTCCGCAAACTACTTTGGTAGTAAGGTTCTGTTAAACCTGGTATGTGGTATCATCCACGTTGTCTTATTAATAATCTTTTTTTTCAAGATTTTCATGGAGCTGGCATATAATACCTACCATATAATAATGATGTCATACTCCATGGCATTTCAGGAGCTGGTACAACAGCTGAGTATGGCCCAATTAGTGCAGTAACTGTGTAACAGTAGAATCAATGTATAAATCTCTGACGACATTCCTGTGAGGCTAAGAAAGGGCAAGTAAGCAGGCATAATGTATTTCTATCAATCAGTAAACATTATGATGCTAATATAACATCTCCTTAAGTAGCCCTAGTACGACATATGCTGCATTAGTAGCAGATGTCACAAATTCTGAGGCCTTACGTAACATGTGCTATCTCTACAAAAGAATAAAAAAATCACTTCCATGTGAAAAATATATCCATAGCTTAGCATTTTCTCTGCTCTTGTTAGGAAATTTTGAATACTAGTATCGTGTTTTATTGGAGAGACAGTCAACAGTTCTGGCCAAGAACACAGTGTAAGTTTAGAGTTGAAAACAGATCCAATATGTCACATTGTGGAGGAAATATTTTTCTTACATAAATTAGTTTTACATTGTAGAGCAATGTATTTGAGTGGGAGCAAGTGACACCATAGACAGTGAGTAGATGGAGGCTGCAACAATGGTGAGAATATATAATATAACATTCTCTTCACACTAGATACTTAAATTGTACTTCTCTGGAAAAATAATTTTATTAGCATTGTGTCTGAAAAGAATGTGTTTAGCTCATATAAATGAAGTCTGGATAATGTCATTAAAGTCAGGTTTCCTTTACTGTACAACTTATTCAGTGTCTAAAAAAAAAATGAATGAGAAGGTGTCAGTGTTTACATTGTGACTATTCAGTTGTTTGAAATTATAAGCCTTTTTTTTTGTTGTTTTGGGTTGATTTTCATATTAAGATCTTGGTGATGTAATTAGCTGTAGTCACTTAGGATGTTTCTTTGTGATTTTTTTTTTTTTAATTATGGTCTAAATAAAAGACTGATAGGAGAGTAGCATATGAGAACTGTATCTCAGAGAAATAAAAATCCACTGGACCAGATTTGATAAAACTGGTATGGGGACATTGCTTCTTTATATACAGCATTACTGATATATGTACTGGAATGTATGTGTTCAAGGTAAATATAAAGCTTTTGCAAATATATTTGGAAAAAAATAGAAGAAGAATTACAAGCATGAAATGAGCTGGGAAACCTCCCACCCCTTCCATTCTGTAGTGAGTATTAGAGAGTTTAGAAGCTTAATGTATTTAGTAAAATTAAGGTGATAAGTGAATGAACTTGCTTTTTAATTTCTCCTCTGGAAGACAGTAAGTTTTACTTTGTATGACTGTAGGATAAAACTGTCAAAACGAATAGTTGCCATCCAAAAGTATGTCTGTCCATAGCCTTAGCAAAACATAAAAAAGAGTCCGATCATAATTTATAAACATGCTCATAGCCAGTAAATTTCTGACACCGGAGAACTTTTGAGTCTAGCTTAGGAATGCAAAATGTAGGCTTTTCTCCAGGTGAAAGAAATCCAGACAAAAAGTTAGTTTTGAAAGTTAAAAGAATTGAATCCTGTTCTCTTGCTAGGGCACAAAGATCACTTCTAGCTGACTTTACTTCCATGCATTGCTGTTATGTTTACCAATAGTTCTGTCTACTGAGATTTATTCATTCACCTGGAAGTAGGTTTGAATAAGTAAGTGGTGGATATCACTATGCTTACAATAAAGCCACGAGTACTGTGAAGAATATAATGTTTTATGAGAGAGCCCCTTAAACGCACTAGTAGAATCGTCTGAACTGGGAGTGAAAGCAGAGGCTCAGTTGTATCAGGCAGAAGAGTTCAGCCAGAGATGCCTGGACCTGCCCAAGGGCTCCATTTTCCTTTGGGATCTCCAATGGAGAATTGAACACTCCTATGGTGGGCAACAGACCAGCAGCAGAAAAATGCTTCTGACTATCTGGGATGCTCACTGGATGAGCATCAGAGCAGTGGATGTTACACTGAACTGAAGTGAGACTTTGAGCCATTATCTGACTAGACAGCTCTTATTTGGAATTTCTTTAGAAAATTGTCATTCATATCAAGAGAGGTTTTCTCTTTCTTTGATTTTTTATTTTCCTTTTGTTTAGGCAAAAATATACTTGGTGTTTATAGGACAGTGAATGATTTGTCAAAGGCTTCCTGAATGTTGCTTGGGAAGAAAGTATTTTTAGGAAGGATGATAATATGTTAATGGTCTGAGCCACAGTTACATTTATTTGCAAAAATTGGACTATTTAACTAAAGAATTCCCTATAAATAATTATCCCAATTCTTTCTACTGCCAATATTAAGCACATACTGCTGCAAAGTTGAAATATGTTTCCATTCAGCAATAACTCTGGAGAAAATTAAACATATATCCCAAACTGAAATATGTCTAAATGAGGGGGGAAGCAGTGCATCAGAAGTTTTTAAAAATTTTTTTAAGGTTTCCCCTGAGTCAGTGTTTTCTACCTTTTAACCAGTTTTAGGATGAAAGAACATGTCGAGAAGATTGAAAAAAAATATTGTTTCAATATTGATACGGGAAAAAATGCAAGATGAAAATATCAATAGGCCAGTGCGTCTGACATCACTCCTGGATAGAGTGTCCTGTTGAATGTCCTGTTGAGCAGAATTCCATTACCTAAATAAAAAACGTGCTACAATGATGACAATATCAATTAACTCTGTTCAAGTCTAGTTTATTTACTGATTGAAATTTAAACCTAAACTGACAAAAAAAATTACATTAGTAAAATATTTTCGTGAGAAATATGTGACTTTGGATCAATGTGATTCATGGTTAAAAATAGGGCTATACAAAATCAATGTGGTATGTACTAAATGAACTAAAGACAGGCTAAGTTCATGTGTCAAAGACTATGGTTAATGGAAAACCTTCTGAATCAAATGAAAATTTTCTTCCGCATGGGTTAATACAGGTTATTTGTCCTGGCCCACTGCCACACATTCTCTTTATCAATGTCCTAGAGAAAAAGTGAAATATGTAAAACTGCCAAATCTCCCAACTGTGGGTTTTGAAATCAAAAGTGGTAAAGGGCAGTTGTACCAAGCCTTGTGCATTCAAACAGTGCATATTTTAACGTGCTCAAATTCGAAGTCTTTCATCTAAGTCCAAAGAAAACTCACTGATGTAAGGCATACTTCTTTCCTTGCATGATTTGGTAAATATTCTGTAAAATCTGAGAATTTTCAAACACCTTAGAAAGATAAAATGAGTGCATTCTTGCTCTGCACCCATCTCCTGTACCTTCTCAAGTAATGAAAAGCATGCAGATTTCAAGCAATATCTTTTGATGACTGTTGAGGAAAAGAAGAGTCCTTCTTAGAGAAAGCTAGTAGGAAGCAAACACAAGCCTTATGGATCAGGAGGGATTTTGTCGTACTCATTAATCTTGATTTTCCCATCTAATTACGCATGTCCTCTTTGCCCTTTTCTCCTGAAATGCAAGAATTATTTGTGTCTGAAGGGGACCATTTTCTGTCTAAATAAGTGGTTAAAAATCAAATTCCACAAATCCATCACCTTCAAAGGAAATGTTACAATTAAATTATAAGGTGCTGAAATCGTGTTCTTCCCTGAGGTAGAGACAGAAAAGAACAAGGTCCTGCCACCTGCATCTTACAGTCAAGAAACTGACTCCAACAATTCATTCGGCACCTTCTGTGAGGTTTTGAACTTCCAGCTGTTGAAGACTTCCATGAGTTATTGCACAGCATCCTGAAGTGAAGAGAACTTTAGGGGCAAAACATTGTTTATGATGTCTTAGCTAAAGAACATAGGCTGAAATTTATTAGATAATTTCTTTCTGCTTAAGGAATCAGTCAGTATCTTCCCATATGGTCCTGTGGAATTGAGATCCAATGAATAAAATATTCCACTTCATCATAAAATATGATGTTTATTAAAAGCATATTAAAAAAAAATTACTGGATACATGCAGAGCTTGCAGTGGTATTAGATAGGACTGGATTAATCTGCCTGATTCTAGTAGAGTTTATTCGTAAAAGATAACTTATTACACTGTCATAAGATATGCTATACTGGCACCTCATTCCAGGATTTTATTGTGGTGATTACAGCTTTCAGCACTTCAGCGAGGAACTCCATAAAAGTACTCAGAAACTGCATTTTTGAAATTCCATCCCTGCTTGCAACTATAAACTCTGGAGAACTGAAATTTTAATAAAATAGCTCAGGAGTATTTAGTTTTCCTCTACTCTGGATCTGCTCCCTTATTATACCTATTCTGTAAGCTATTAAATGTTCAGTCCTGTAAAGGCTGCACTTGATCTTCAGAATGTGCAGAGATGCCAAGGTATGACTGAAGAAAGCATGTAAAAGCAGAGGTGCAAAATGCTATTGACTTTGTTGTGTTACAACTTGAAATGAGAATGCACAATCCTACTCTCTCTCTATCCACAGTAACAGGAGGGAGAGATGAAGGAATAGAGTTGATTTAATTGTGCAGACATAAATAAAATTTTCAGGCCAGCAAAAAAAAAGCCATTGCATAAACACTTAGACCATTTTCTAGTACATCCAGCCACCTAGAGAAGGAGCTCATCATCGCATTATGACATAAAATCAATATCTTGCAAAAGTCAGAAATAAGATCATGAAAGAGCAAGGTGTTGTATCTACAAAGGTTGCGTATATCCAGTTTGGTATTTAGGATATCAGTCTTAGCAAAGGAAAAAAAAAGGCAAGAATCTTTCTCGTTCAGAAGTATGCAACAATGTGAGACAAAATAGGCATTTAACAAGCCTCTATTTATGTTTTTATCAAGATGAATTTGGATGGGTTTGAAGAGCTGTACTTTCTTCAATAATCACTCCAATGAAGTACTTAGAAAATCATGTTTTAGCAATATTTCTGTTATGACAGTAATTGGTAAAAAGAAGCAAAACTGAAGAATGCTTGTGGATATTGATGGAACAATATTTATTACATTTCAGTAACATTTTCTAGGGTACCACTTGCACAACCCTGACCCCGTAAAAGGAGAGAGGATGATGAGCTCACTTATACTGGGGAAAAAAAATCCTAGTGATTTTTTATTTGTAGTAACTTTTGGAAGATTTATGTCATTATAAATTCAACTGGCAAAGAAATATTGATGCAACAGAGAAATTACTGCATTATTCCATGGGAATGACATAATAAAAACCGCATTAAATCAAGTTATTGTACAGTGTAGTGGATCTTTTTTCATACAGATTTTTATTGCATATGTCAGGCCGTTACTTAATGATATTAATGTAACCTATCTGCATTCAATTCATCTGCAGTGGAGTATCTCAAGGTGAAATTTAGCCATGCAGGACAGGTTGACATGGAATTAGTTCATTTTTTAGCAGTGGGTTTTGAAAACAGACTCAATCCCATTACATTTTTCCAGATGGAACCTACTTCAGTGGTCATTCTACCCATGAGGCACTGTCACGGAATCACAGAATCTTCTGAGTTGGAAGGGACCCACAAGGATAATTGAGTCCAACTCTTAAGTGGTCTGTACAGGGATTGAACCCATGGCGTTGGCATTATTAGCACCATGCTTGACCAACTGAGTTAATCATTCCCTCTTCTTCATTCCTAACTAACCACCTCACATAAAAATGCAAAAAAATTAGCTCTTCCTTCCTTTTTTTCCCTCTCAAAACCTTCATTTTCAGAGTCAGTGTGAAATCAGAACTTTTAAAAGCAGAAAACTATACCTGAGTAACAGTTTCAAGGAGGCTCATTTGGATCCTAGTCTGAGCTGATGGACCAAAGATTTGAATATGTTCCAAATGAACATTATAATCACTGAAATACTGGCTATTCAGAAAGCAAATGCAGAGCTCTGGTTCTCACTCTGGTTTGATCAATTCCTTCCTGAGCCTGAGAAGCCTTTACTGTTGTGCCGGTTTGGGCCAAATTCAGGGAAAATGTCCAAAAGGAACGTCTCCTCAAAGGAAAGCAGGTTACAGCCACCCCTACCTCACTAGGTTCAGGAAAAAACAAAAAATTTTCCTCAGAGGAAAGTGAAGGAAAAAAACTATTTATTTAACAAGCACATAGGAAAAGAATAATAAAACTAAATAATAAAACCTCTCGCTGTGGAGAGAAACCTGGGAAGATTTTAAAGTCCTTCTGTGGGTGTGGTCTCTCTCTCCTCCTTGGGGCTGGGTCGGCCTGGGCCCCCTCTGGGCCTAAGGTGGAAATTTTCCCAGTGAGTTCTGATGTTCTGATGTTGAAACAGTCCAGAAGAGAAGAAGGGAAAAGCCGAAGTCCCAGAAAGGATCTTAGCTCTCAGTCTCTCTCTGGAGAAACAGAGCCGAAAAGCCAAGAGAAGCAGAAAGGGTGCTTCCTTTGCTCCTCAGCAGCAGCAGCAGCTAATCTCTGTGTCCTTGAAGCACAAACTGTTTTGAAAAGTTTGCGCTTTTTTCCTCTCACTTGCACCCAGTTTTAAAGGCACAGAAAGGCTCAGGATCATATCAGGGCAGAGAGCAGTGATAGGGGATACAACATCATAAAGTCACCCCAAGACAACTGTCAAAATCCCTTCTGTACAGGAGTTAGCATTTTGTATGAAAATTTCCTGATAAGTGCAAGCACATAGACAAAGATATGGGGAATAGTCTCAGTTCCAAATTTAGGAGCTATTGTATTATTTTCCTTCTGCCGTATTATTATTATGTCTACTTAAGGATTACTTTAATCACTCTGTCTTGATTGGGACCATTAACTCTGAGTTCAGCTTTACAATGAAAATGGGAGAAAATATAATGCCTTCTTTAACATATTGATTTATAGAGGAAAACGTACATGGTATGCATGGCTAATGTAATGAAGGTAACCACGAGGCACAGTACATGGTTACCTAAAAATCTTATCTATAACAAGAGCACTGTGATAGTGATTTCAAGCAAATGGAAATGTTTGTATGTGAAAGACACAATAAAAAAAGTGAAACTGTGGCTTTTAATGAAACTGCTATCAAATATGTCATCTAAGATGTAAAATAAAAGGAAACAGAAAAACAAAAGGCAAAAAAAAAGCACGTTACAGGGAAAAATTTGGAGGCACCCACTTCGTATCACAATCTGTTGTTGTTGTGTTATAATTCAGCTGCAAGTCATTGACTGAAAATTCCCCTGGGAGAGAATGTCTCCTGTTGCTCCACTCAGTCTCAGCAGAAAACAGGTGTGTGTGTACTGAAAACACTGCTACAATATACATATTTCCATCCAGTCTGGGATCTATTCAGAGATATGGCTGAACCAAATCTAACAAAAATACATACACAAGTGAGATTAAAGCTGCAGTGTGAATTTGTGCATGTCATATGATGCTGAAGACTTATGTATAAGCAAAACTGTTGGAGGGGACAAAGAGTAGGTAAAATTCCTAAATCTCCGTGGGGTATACAGACTTCTACACAAAACATTCCAATACATTTTTATTAAAGTAATTTAAATCTATGCTGATGCCGGTCTTCCCAGCAACAAATATTTCGTTGAATGTTTTTGTCCAACTGAATTCTTTCTATTAACTTCCTTTTGACTACTGATATCACTAAGAATTGGAAAATCAGTGCCTGAAAATTGGGATCCAACTCATAAGATGAGTCATCCAAAAAAAGTGATAATTGAGATAGGAAGCTATGAAGTCAGAAAGCATTTCTAAGAAGAAGTTAAACCCCACTGTTAACAGATTGGTGATCTGGTAGTGGTAGACAATACACTGATTTCATAACAGCACTGCAATTGAAGCTGGATGCAGCACCATTAGGGTTAGGCCCTGCTGTACTACACTGCACCCACACACACCTCTGCTCTGCTTACCACTCCGCTGTGCCCCTGCCTGCCTTACGCTATTACTCATCACAGTTTCAAAGAAAAGCTGTCCTGGGACAGCTTTGGATTTGGATCAGAGGTGATGTGGCTTTGACAGAAGCTATAAATAATTGATTCTTTTGTTCTTGGGGTTCAAGGGTTTTTTCATTCAAATCTTGACTAGCAGATTTTATACTTGTCTCTGAATTACTGTATTATAATGAAGGGCTTGCAGAAAGATCTTCTAATATCAGTAATGAGAGATCTACAAAATGTTCACCCAAGCCGAAACTGTCCTTTGCTGAAAAGGCTGGTAAAAACTCGCCTCCTTCATGCTTCCTGCACTTGGATGATGTCAGTGAAAGATGAGTGCTTCCACTGAAAGATGCTATTCCCAGGTGCATGACGCAGAGATCTCTTTATATCAAAACTGCCATGTATAAGGTAGGGGAGAAGGGGAAGGTACAATTAGCACAGTTTTCCTGAAACGAAATCTACAAAATCTACAATCTATGGCTTCCAGTGTCTGGCAGAAGGGAGGTAGCATATTAACCTTTTTCCTCTTGCATGATAGCTTTAAAAATCTGGAAATACAATATGCAGTGCCTTTCCTTTAACATGAGATGTGGCCACTGAATGTGAATTGCACCTTGAAAATCATTAGTCTTTTATCTTAATTTTTTAAAAAAGTATCAAAAGGAAACTAAAGCTCCACACTGAAGAGCAGAAGACAGTCACAAGACATCCACAATTTTGTGAGAATGACATGCTGATAGTGAGAGCATATAATTTTATGTCTACCTCTTGTGGAGTTTTACCTAGTGCCAGTAACAGTATCATATTGGATTAGACAGACATTATCTCTGATACTGAGTAGTAGTACCTTTTTTCCTCCTTACTTTATTAATGATATATTCTTGAAGAGTTGATTATTGATGTTTGCCACTGACAGCTCTGGTTTCAGGATGTCCCCTTGGACTGTGACAACAGGTAAGGATTAAGGATGTCGGAATCCTAGATGACAAAAATCTCCAGACCTTCCAAGTTAACTGATTCTCACATCCCTCAGGCTCTCAAATATATGTATAAAATAAAATGTGTACAGCTCTAAACAAAGGTTTGTAGTGAGGAATATCTGACCTTTATGAAAAAACCAAAACGTCTAGGCCTACACACAACACTGCAGCAATGTCTTCAAACATCTCATCCTTAGGAAATATCTTTTAGCAGTTATCCATCAGGAGATTAGCTTGTGTTGCTGACACTGTGAAAGTGAAATGTTCAGCTAAAATAAGCAGTACCATATTTTTTTAGTGACTACATGTTATTTTTTAAAAAAAATCAGTCAAGAAACGAGGAGAAGCTTTGATGAAATTCATGTATATATATGCATGAATGTCATGCATATATATGTATAAATAAACAAACACACACACACATACAAACACACACACACAGAGTATTTGTGAACTCTGAAATAAATGTTTCGAAATCAGGTAGACAGTGCATCCAACAAGTGCTTGAAGGAACCACAGTTGAACTGTAAGGCACCTGACTACTGATAGTTACAAATAAAATGAATTCAACTGTTGTAATTTTGCACAAGTTCCATGGGGGTTTGGGAGGCTGTTTTTTGTTCTTAGTGTGTTTTAATTAATTGAATTGTTCTGAGTATGTTATTTGAATGCAGATATTACTACAAGTAGCATGTAAGAAAATAAGATACAACCCAAATAAGTGTAAATCCACCTTCATAAAACTAATACAACTTTCTGTCAATCTCGCTATAAAAAACAGTGTGGTTAATCATGTGAAAATATTGGTGCTTTCTCCTAGGAAATGTGACAAGAACCTTGATTGCATAGAAATTGAATGGGGAAAAATGCCATTTCTTCAGTGTCAGACTAACTGCTTCTGCAAGATATACTGGATGCAAAATATGTTTTTTTGTTTGCTGTAACGATGCTTTTCCCATAATTCACTTCATTTTTTTTTTTCAGCTAAGGAAGAGATTAACATATCTAAACAATAAACCTAGTTTTCAGTCTGTCTTTATCTCTCTGATTCCTCTGTGTTGCCTTCCATCCTAATAACTATGCACTAATATGCACGACAGATTTTTAGAAAATACAACTGACAGTAAATTTAAGACAGACTGTGTTTTCAAGCTATATTTATCATGACTCTATGTAGCCCGGTTTTGAAGGCTTCCTTGAGATCTACAGTAGAGGCCAAGCTTAGTTCAGAACACTATAGTTTTGTGTGTTTATAGCAGAAAACTTACTGTAGTCTGCACAATCCAAGCCCTTCAGGTCTGCAAATGATTCCTCTGATATGCAGCAAATACTTGCATTTGCTGTCAGGAACTGGTAGCAGAACACAACACACTGGGACTTTAAGGACTACTTCTTGAGCCAAAAGACCAAAGGAATATGGGGAATGGCTGGTTAGAGAGAGGCAGGTATAGGATTTTTTATCCCTTGTCTATCTGAAGGACTGGAAGCCAAAAAAGGCAAAATGTATAGTGGGAGAATCTGGGTTGGAATTGAATACCCAGAGACAGACAGCAGATGACTAATGAGGTTAGTGCTGGATCCTAGGAAGACCAGGACTGGCTAGAATATAGGAAAAAGGGCTAATGAAAAGGGATAGGAAAATAAAAATGCATGGCATATATAATTGGTGAAGAACTAAAGCATGTAGAGAAGCAAAATAGCCAGAGAAATGGACTGAGCCAAGGAATTGGGAAAGAAAGGTGAGAAAAGCTACAGACTGGGGAGTGAGGCTACTTTCGAAGTGAGACTGATTTCAGCAGAAGGCAGGCAAAGGAATGTAGAATGTAAGACTGGTTGTAGAGACAAACTCGAAATGATTGACAAAAGACTGAATAAAAAGCTGATTGCAAGTGGAATGGTTGGAGGGACTGTAAGAGAGGAGAGAAAGGCAGGCTGGGACTGGAATTGGAGCCTAACCAGCAAAAATAGAATTTTCTGGGAAAATATGACTGATTTGTCGTGGGAAGCCTGTGAGAGCATACTAATGGAACTGTGAAGTGAGCTGGCAGGACTTGGGGAGAAATAAAAGAGAACCAGAACTGACAAATGTGTCAGGAGGATCAAACATGGCATCAACCCAGCGTGGAATCCATGGCTTGGAGTGGTTCAGTTCTCTGTCTATCAGCTACTCTTTGTGAAATCCCCCTGTCAGCTTACTCATAGCTGATCAATATAGGACCTTAGAGATGTTAATAGTCTACTCCTTTACTTATTCTGTTAGAACAGGTGTCAAAAATGTGCATGGGTGAGCTATATTGCAATTCAAAATTGCAAATAGAATATACAGGTGAGAAGGAAATTAATTTTAATTTTGTAAATAATATGTTGCAAAGTTTTTTTCTTGTTAGATATAAGTTAATTTAAATTTAGGTAAAAAACATTGTGAATAGTGCAAACTTCAGCAGGTAAAATTAAAAGAATGTCATAATGCATCACATTGCTGTGCAAGCTCAACCAAATTCCTTTCTAGCAAGTTTTTCTTTCCATGGGTGTATGTATCAGATTTTTTTCTTTTATTATAAGGTTATGTCTGTGGATGACCTCAGTACAAATTCAGTGTTACCAGGCTGGTAAACAGAATATCAATCTCATCAGAAAATTCATATATACAAAGCCAAATGTAATAGTGGGAAAGGGATTAAATCCATGGAAAATATTTTCATGGCCCTTGCCTTCCTGTATTACAGGGCAGTCACCTGTCTCTGTATTAGCTGGGTCCACCAATTAAATTATTATCCTGTTTCCTGTAGTACCTTTCAATTTTTAGTTTAGTTTGTGAGGAGGACAGCTGGAATTCTGGGTGTCCAAAAAGGTTGTCTCTGTGGAAGCTCAGTAGCCCAGAAAGGTAAGTGTCCAGGAAGTCAAGGAAGCTGGAATATCCAAAGAAAACCAGCCTGAGAAAATGGGCAATATGTGCATTTACCAGCTGGGCAGCCTGTGAAGGAAAGGAGAGAGGTACCAGGAAACTGCACAAGTAGGAAACACAGGTGTTCTGCCAACCTGGAGGCCTGTGAATGAGAGAGCTCTGAGGAGTCAGATGGCGTTGAACGTGATACCATGACAGAAAGTGATGATTTGGCTGCCAGCCTTTGGGATTTGTTTCAAAATTGTATCACTGGGGGCCTCATAGGCAGTCCTATCAGCTACTCTAACATCTGCCAAAAGTGTGGCAAGATCACAGTGCATAAGACAATGTAATTCTTGATAATATTACAACAAGTACAGTTTCCCTGGCACTCTAAACCGGAATTCTGTTAGCCAGAAGATATGATTAGTGTGACAGAAAGATGGAGAAATAAGTTGAAGAAAGAAAACAAATCACTAAGGAAAGGTAATGATGGGAACCCAGATCCAACAGGTGGCATTACGTAAAAATCAGCTAAATCTCATCAAATATTTTATTTTTCTAGCCTGGTCCAGTTGGGATGCCTAATATGATATGGTGAGGAAAGTTTAAATACAGATATGCTCAACCCTAAAATCATAGGAAAAGGTGCTCTGGAAAAAGTAGAAATGAAATTGAGACATCAGCACCCCTTTGGCCACTGTCCAATTAAAGCTGCCTAAAAGTGACATTCCACTCTCATAAACATCGATAAATATAACACTTTCTGGAAATATTACAATAAGCGTACATTTCAGAGGTATCTCAGTTTATTCCAGTACTATGTGGTGTTCTGACAAGAAGGCTGCAAGTCTTTTTATTGCAAGTCTTTCAATTTCAGCAATCTATTTTACGTTTGGGTTTTTTTTCATCTCAGTCTTTTGCCTATCTGATACAAAATTTTATGTAACAGGCTGAACCATCCCTGAGATTTTGAGCTGGCATTTGTTACTTTGGACTACTTAGCACACAACCTTTTGCACATTCTATCTCTAGAAAGAGAATGAACTTTTTAAGTGCATCAGCTATAACAATTGATATGTGGGCAAGTGATGAAGGGCTGTTACAGTTCACTGAGTATCTTTCATTCCTTCTGCAGACTCATCTAAGTCATCTCCTTCCCTATCACTCCCCATAATGTCCCAGTCCCACAGATAATTTTATAGACAGGCTGCCCTTTCCAGCATTTGAGAAAAACATAACATGACAAAACAAAAAACCACATCCCTATTGGAATTATTGGGGAAAAGAAATAGCTCACCTGAGATGGTTTTTGTTATCATAGGTTAATTTCCATACTATGGGACATCCAGTCTGGAAGTTCAAAATGAAGGACATACTGTTTAGAGCATTCTGAATGAATATGACTGAATGATTAACCCTGAAAAAACACTGTCTAGCATGAAACAGGAAAACAAATATGTTTTCTTTCTCCATCTAATCTTTCTAGCAGTGATTTCTGTCTCTTAGCTAAGGTGGTATGTTTGTGAGGCTTGTAGCAGCATCATCCTGCTCTGTCCATAGCTGTTTCAAAATTATGTTTTCTGCTTTAATGATTATATTTTCCATTTCAGTGCTATGTGTCTGCTTGTGTACTTGTCCCTTCTGTGCATGCCTTGTCAATGTAATTAAACATTACAAATGTCCATTACAATTTACGCTGGAGGAGAATACTCCCAGCAATGCTGCCAGATGCGATCCTCCGGCTCATATCACTGTAGTGATATGATCACAGACCTTTCAGCAACTGGCACAAGTGAATGTATCACTCCTCTCATCCACCGTGCTGTATCCAAATGTTTTGTTTCCTTTGGCCAGCTTTAATGCTCGTTCTTCTCACATGGATCTTGTTTTTCAATAGCAAGTTCTACCGGCTTTTGTTGCCTTTCTGTGTGACAGCAGATCGGATGTCTAGAAATGGTCTCCAATAAAAGGCAGTTAGCAGCTCATGGAAATGAATGAGGTGGCACCCAGACAGTAGGGAGACTGAGATGACAAGAAGGTGGGAAAAATAAATGGTTACTTGTGTTGGATTAGACAGTAATTTCTCTTTGCTGATTTAAAACTTTGCTTGGATGACGATTAGATTTTCATAGCGTGGTGTAATTTTGTGTTATCCTTTTGGAAGACTGAAGTAGCTTCAGTAGCTTTCAAGGAGCGCCTATGTGTGCCCCAGGCTGCCCATGAACATTACAGATTTCTCCCCCACCCATCTCCACCTCATTATAGAATAGCTGGCCTGAGCTCTTCACACACAGAGAGAGGAGACAAAAATATTCCTCATCACCTAGTGCTGGTAGTTGCAATACTTTTGGATGTTGAAATAGGATTGTAATTTGTGTATCTGAGACATGAGCTTACATCTAAACTCAGTGAACAATTTCTGGGTTTTAATTCTCTTGCCATAAATGCTGCCTATCTGAAACAATCATGTTTAAGTGATGCAACAGAAAAGAATTAATCAAATACACCACTCAGTAGAGACATATGGTATTCTGGACTTCAAAACAATTGTAGAGAGAAAGCAGTGCTTGTAACTAATGCTTTTATGTAGTTAAAAAAATTACATTGCTGGCATGGAGAATAGAGAAAAGCAGAAAATACATATGTTCTCCTGTTACAGTTCTTGGGTCTAATCTTGAGAAAAGATAGGACTGGGTATTTTAATCTTCCTAATTTATGATCTATCTGTTCATTTTACTGCATTCAGTTGTCAAAGAGAGTGTGTTCTTCTGCTACAGAAGGCTGCAAAGTGTTACTCTGTTGAACTGCCCTGGGTAAGAGAGTGTTTCCTTTGAGAAGACAGTATGGCAGATTCTGACCAGTATGTATGGGTTAGTGGTTCTCCTCTAATATGAGTAACTTTTTTTCTGAGATAATTATTTTGAGAAGAAAGGGTAGTCATTTTCCTAAAAACAGATAAAAATTTTACTACAGGTATAAGTTGTCTGTGAAGGATAACTTTACATCTGCGAACACCTAGAAAAGGATTTGCCTAAATTCAGCCCAAAGAGAAATGACACTCCTTTTGAGTTCAAAAGCTTTACCTGTATAAAACCTTATGACATTAAAATAACATAGAGTGAGTAGGGAGAGAAGTAAGGGGTATTCTGAATAAGTAAGGAGTCTCTTCATGAAAAGGCCGTCTCTGTCCTTTCACAGTATCCACCTCTGTCAGTCAGTCAGTCAGTTGGTCGGTCAGTCAGTCAGTCAGTCACTCTTTAACATGGATAATTTACAAGTGAGACCTGTAGATAAAAGAGCTTTCCCCTCCACCCTAGTGCTTCTACAGTATCATGTCATACTTTCACCAGGTTTCACCAGATAGCTTCTTCTACCAGTACAGACATGGATTAAGAGGTAATTCACACTTTCAAGCCAACGTTTCTCTGCTTAGGGTCTAAGAGTTCATGCGGGCTTCCCACTCAGGCCTATCTGGTCATGGATTCTCCTTTCCACTTTTCTTACAAGCTGTGGCTCTAAAAAATAAATTCAGATTTGGAGTAGACAGTGTCAGATTAGGAATAGTCCCTAGTTCAGGATGGCTCCATGTTTCCGTGAGGAGACCTGAGTTTGCTTTGGCTCTATTTACACCACCTTGAAAGCTGCAGCTTTCTGTGTGGAGAAAAGCTGGAGCTTTCTGTGTGCATCTGTGTGGAGCTGAGAGTGAAAGCCCATGCCTTTGGCGTAATATGTTTACCCTTAGGTGGTGAACGAGGTGGGAAGTGGATATACCAAGGCTGTGAGTGTCCTCTGCATTGGATTGTGTTCTTGAGGAAGGTATGGCTACATGCTGGCCCACCTGTGGACCTGGAGCATCCTGTGTTTTATTAAAATAAAATAAAATGTTGGGCACAATAAAATATGTCTAATTAGAATAATTCTGGTAAAAATATGTGAATAGCAAATTTTTATTTCTAGTAAAAAAATTGTGTTAATGAATAGAAAGAAAGCAAAGCATGTCTTGACATAGTTCGGAGGATTTAGCAAGCCAATTTCCAATAATATTTAGAAGTGCCTTATACCCTCCATTTTAACAAAATCTATCAATATATAGGACATTGAAACAGTGAACGCTTCTGGTAAAGATATCGTTTAATTTAATGTGCATTTAAATAGTTGTGGTGCAATTTTCAACCATCTCTGCAGATACCATGAGAGGTTTATGCTATCCCTCTCTGTTTCTGTAATTTTTAGGTAATTTCTTTCCTGTTTTCTGTAATTTGATTTTTCTCCTTTTCCATTTTCCTTTTAGCCATCCATCTTTTCCTCCAAGCTTATCTTTAATGTCAGCTGAAGACCAGCATGAAAAGATATGATTATATTAGAATAAATTTGTCTGATTTTTATTATAATGACAGATGTGAAGCTTATTTGTCCCTTGGAGATAATGATTAAATGTCTCCTTGCTTTTGCATTGAAGAAACAGAATCTGAAGTTAAACAGCAATGTTGAATTTTTGCCCATGGGTCTATTTATCTTGACAATTTAAACTCACAACTGCACAAATTATCAGTATATAATATAAATATTTTCTATGAATCTGGTTGTTTTTACATTTGACTTTCTGAACATATGAAATTTAAGACAAAATCGAAGCAATCTTCCTTGTTTAATTATAAAGTCATTTTTTGATATTTCTCTCTGTAGAAATAATTTTTCACACAACTAATTGTTACTATGGTGTATGACAGATTGCCTTTTGATATTTTGTAACAGCAAATGCATGAAGGCAAAACAAGTACATTTTTGCAGGTTTTGTAACCACAAATAGCACCTACCTCATGATCTCTGAACAGACTTAAAGTATCACCCATCAACAGCTAACATGATGGGATAAATCTAGGAGCAGAGAGTACTAGATAGGCACACTTACGCTGTTCTTGTTTAACCTAGAATCCAGGTCTTTTTTCTTTTCCCAGAAGCTCATGGTAGGGAGTTTAGTGCTGATAAGGTGATATAGGGTGTTGGTAGGTGCTGTGAATAAACATAGTTAAAGGGATTTTATAATGAAAGCTTCTCATGGCTCCTCAGGCATGCCACATGGCTTGAGGGTGCACTTGCTCCTGCAGCAGCTGATAGCAGAGAAATTTTCTGTGCTGTGCAGTCCTGAGAGAAGGTAAAAGAGGAAAATAGTTGTTTTTCATTGTCGTTAAATATTAAATCATGTTTCTAAATTTTCCTCCTGTAGCTTAAACAACATTTAAGTTACTTCAATTTGACTAACACCAGATACACCTCATACACTATTCAGACAGTAGCTATATGGGAAATTTTATGAAAATTATTGCTTTTCTAATTAATTAGCATTTTATCTCATAGCTTACAGGAGTGACAATCATGATGGCAATAAAACAGAAAGGAAATACAGTTTTTCATCATAGATAAAAGATACAGTCCTAGCAATGACTGAAATGTTTTGTTTGTAATATTGAGATCACTAATAATTCTTGGAATTTGGAGACCTGTTATTTTATTCTATTAAATTATTTTTCATCAGAGCCTTCTTGAATTTTAGAGGAGGCAGGATGCTGTGAATAATTTCAGTCTTCTGTCTGTATTAGGAAGATACTCAGTTCTACCAATAGAAACATTGATATTTCATTCAACACAAAAAGTAAGTTCACTTACTGAAGTTCACTTTCTTCACAAGTTCACTTTCTTCACAAAAAGTAAGTACACAATCTGAGGCACAATACAAATCTTGATGTTTTTTGGAACATGAAGGTAGTGTATGTTGAATACTTCCATAGAAAATATTTTAATCTGTCTATGATTCATGAATATTTTGAGAGGAACACAACAAAGCTGTAATTCTGTCAGATTGTCCTCTAGACTTGATGTGCCTCAGAACCAGGCAGCCTTGGGTTCATTAGTGAGAGGGGATAATCAGCCTTTGGCAGTTCAGGTCTCTGTCTGTGTGTCACCAACATGCTCATTGTCATGATATCAATTCCAGCAGGGGGAAGCAATTGGTTAATCAGAAAACTTGGACTGATGCAAAGTTACCTGAAAATTTTGAAGATCCAAAAGTAGAAAGGCTGAAATGTAGCAGGTGCAAGTGAAAGCCACATTAGGTGTGTAACAGGTAATTGACCAAAGTAGAGCTGGTACTGTTCAGGTTTTTCTACTTTCCTTTATATTATGTTGTGTGTGTATATTTACACTTAAAACCAATTGTGGTATGAAATTCTCTCTTTATTAATTTTAGTTTACTATTAGCATAACTAGTACATTAAAATTCTTTCTAAGGTATGCTGACAGCAGGTGCTGTGGTGTGGCCAGGTGTTGACTCTGCATCTCTGCATTGGCACCACAGATGAGTCTTCTCATTCAGCTCTTACATCTGGCTTAATTTCTTGCAACCTACCATTTCTCATGGAAAAATGTGGAGTCTGTCCTCAATGGGCCATGAGATGCCCCTGGCAGGAGAACCCTGGCTGTTGAGGCAGGTTTTTTGTAGTCATGGTCCATTCCACACCCGTTGTAGAGTTTCTAGGTGGAGGGGCACCACTCAGGCATGCTGGGCACTCAGCCTGTTAACAGTGACCTAGCAGCAGGCAATGCTTCTTGGCAGGCACTGGGGCCAGGTTGGAGGTTTTTGGGTGGGTGGTGTCCGGGAGCATGCACTGTCCACACAGTGTGTGAGGTGTGATGCCCTCCAGATGGCAAATCTTGCTGTGCTACCTGGGGTACTGCCATGCTCCACTGGGTGCTCAAACAGCTACACAGTATTTGTGGCTGGAGAGCGTGGTCTTGCAGTGTCCTCAGGGTGCATCAACAATTCAGTGCAAATGTAGCTATAGGCAATTAGAGTGCAGATGTGTCCCCTGAGAACACCATTACCTTCATTGATGATTTAGCTACTGTCGTGGTTTGACGCTGGCTGATTGCCAGGCACCCATGAAAAACTATCCACTTTTTTCCTCTGCTATAGCTGAGCAGAGGAGGAGAAATTTACATGAACACTTCATGAGTTGAGATAAGGATTAGGGGAAAAATATTTCAAGGCAAAACAAGTTCAAAACTTAAAACAGTATAAAGAAGATATATTATTAACAGAATTAAAAGTAAAAAGGGTAATGAGAACTATAATAAACCTTTAGAACATCTTTCCTTCCCAGTCCCTCCCTCTTTCCACTGACCATGCAAGGAGACAAAAACATGGGGTTTTGCTCAATCTTTCACTTCTTAAAAATCTTTCTTTAGTATGCTTAAGGAAAAAAGTTTCTTCTGCTGTGCTGTGGGATCCTTCCCATAGGAGATGGTTCTCTGCGAACTTTTCTAGCATGGTTTTAACTTTCACAAACAGCAGCCTGCCCGACCTGCTGTAACGTGAATCCCTCCCACGGGCCAAGCAGTCTTCCTGCAACTGCCTAGCATGGGTCATTTTAGTTCATGGGGTTTAGTCTTTTAAGGATAAGCTGTTCTAGTTTGGAAGCAAGGGTTCTCTTTCTTTATCTCTGGAAGCAAGGGTCTGATCGCTCTGCTTGAACTCCTCACCAGATCACAGCTTTTTAGCATCCATACGCTCCAGCGTGAGCACTGATCCTCATGGGCTGTGCACGGATCTCTGCTTTTCCCCCATGCACCTAATGAATTACAGGGAAGCAGTCTGTTGTACCATAGTCCTCACCACAGCTTGCAGGGGAATCTCAGCTCCGGCGCTTGGAGCGCTTCTTCCCTCTCCTTCTTTTCACCGACCTCGGTGCCACCATGTTGGTTCTCTTCACGTGTCCTCACTTTTCCTTTTCTCTGACTCGGAAGAAAGTTAGTGTCTGTAGGTTTGTTTGTTCTCAAGTTCCATCAATTGAAAAGTTCTTATAGAGCTTCACTGTGCTGAAAAGGTTGATCTTGTCTGTGTTCTGTGTTGGGGAATTGTTTGCCATGTTTTCATCGCTGCCCACATGGTCTCTGCCGGCACCACATGACGGCCCCGATCGTGCGGTCTCGGCCTCGGGAAGGTCCTGGCCTCTGGAAGGTCCTGGTGGCACCTGACAAGATGGGCTCTGGCAGCTGCCTCACCACCCACTGGGAGAAGAAAAGAGACCTTCCTGCCTTTGTTACTTTCTTAAATATGTCATTACAGAGGCATGACCAACTTCTCTAACTGGGCTAGTAACCTGCCCATCGTCAGAGCCTTCGCGATTGGCTCTATGTTGTACATAGTGGAAACTTTGAGCAGCTTGTTCGCACCCACCAAAAACTAGACTGTTTTTAAACTAGCACAGCTACTTAACACACTGCATATGCTTAAAGGAGGAGTCAACATTATACAGTGCTGGATTGTGCTGGCTTGGCAGTTGACTGTTCTTAAAAATCCAGGACTTGATTTTATGTACCAGTATTTATTGTTACATTGTGTTTCCTTTCTGCTAAGTGCTCTTGTGACCTGATCACTGTTATACATCTATTTACATTCTGTTAGACAGCTGTAGTCTTATGGTGAATAAAGAGCAATAGGCAGGCCATTTGGTGGCACAATAAATTTTGCTGGTAAGCTGTGAGGCTGTATTTTCTGCTTATTTGGCCAGAGTGGCTCTTGTTTCCATGGTCTATAGGATCTCTCTCTTCTGCTTTGCAAAGACAATATATATTAAGAGTGTTTTCAAAGTAGTTCTCAGGAAATGTATGGGAAAGAAAGGAAGGAGGAAAAGAAAAGAAAAAGAAACCTGAAAATCTACTTCTGACAGCTTATAATTCAGTGATCACATTCCAGAATCATAGACAAAGTTAACAGAACTGGAAATTATATTAGCAATGCCTATATATTTCTGTCACTTTCTGTCCATTTTTATTTTATAGTCATGTTATACTGCTTATTGAGATTATGATTGTGATGTTCTATCTTTATTACTTTGTGGCCTAACCTTTCAAGTCTGAGCTTTCACAGACTAAACAATAAATTTTGTTCTAACGACCTCACTTAATTCCCCTATAAAACTGATGTTTCCTGACGCTTGTTCACTGATGTGTACTATAAATATGACATCCATAAATTTTAGAATTTAGTCTCATTTGGTCCATACAAAACAATAATAAAAGCTTATAAAACAGCAAGCAGTAAGAGGAGAGTATTCAGTAGCAACTGCGTCTAACTCTGTTCCCCGATTGAAAAATATAATTCAAAAATGTCTTGAAATGAATAATTTCCCAAAATTACATTTGCAATATGATTGATTGTTAAATTCCTTCTTTAGCTGTTACTTAAGGACTAAAGTGTTACTGGGAGAACGTGCAGATGGAGGGAAGGGTAGTGAGGAACAAGACCTCTGTCAGTACATGTGTGAGCTGTGGAGCTGTGTGTGAAGTGGAAAACAATTAGCTACCCTCCTCTCTGAGGAAGCAGGGAGAGACAGGTGTGTCTTCCTCCACTGGCAGTGAATGCAGTCGTGCCATAGGGATCCGTAGTTAATGGATGACACAGCCTAGCATGAAGCAAGGGGAAAAAAAGGAAAGCTGTTTTTCTGAAAAAAACTGTCTATATTACAAACTATTGCCAGCTTTTCTCATGCATTGGACCTAAATAAGAGCCTAAGTTCAACTTTCATTTTGTAATAGTCTGTTGCTCTCCTCTAGGTTCCAGATGTGCACTTCTAATAGCAATAATGACAAAGCACAGCTTCTGATTAACATTAATGAAGCTATTGTGAATTGGCATCGTGACAATACAAATGTTTTTTGGACTACTTAAGCTTTTTACCTTAGACCCACCCCTGATCTGTCTCCACCTGAGACATTCAGATAATGACTTTCCCTTACCAGATTCCCTGTGGGATTTATGTAGAGTTTTTTTTCCCTTTTCTTATTTTATTTTTTGGGGACTCTCTTGAACCATACTCTCTGTACAGTTAGATTGGTTTTTTGTACCAATGTGGCTAGAATAGAGATGTCTTAAAAAGACAGATGTGGAAAGGGGAGAAATCAATAACCTATGATTAATGAATCATTGGGAGATGATGTATAAAATTATACACAGAGAGAAAATGGAGAACAGAGGCAACTGACAGTTGGTTATCCTCCTATCTTCATATTTCAGCCATCCCAGGTGTGTCACTGGTATGGTTGACAGATATATATATTTTTCCAGAATATATTTAATAATTGATAATTTCAAGTCTAGCAAGAAGTTCTAGATACAAAGGGCTGGATGGCAAGACTCCATTTCAGCAGGAAAAATTATCTGCATTCTTTCAGCAGCTATGTTGGCTATTGCGTATATTTGCTAAATGTTCTTCATTTAGTCTTTCTAAACCTGTAAAGGGTCTTATAATTTTTAAACATAAGATTAAAATTGATTAAATTGAGAGAAACAAGTCCAAGAAGGCAAGTGTATCTTTATTCAAATAGACCTGAATCTTCTCCTATAAATAGGTAAGTGCCTAAATGATGTCATTGTACAAAATTATGTTGAAAATGCAGATCTCAGAGAGCTGTTTATAGTCCTGCTAAAAAAATGTAACTTTAAGGATTCAGGAAGTTAAATCAGCTAAAATTAGGCACACCTCAAAACTGGTTTACATCAATTTTCTTTGCAATTTATGCTGGCTGCTCAAATATTATGGAAGTGAAAGGTGCAAAAATGGATGGGTGAACTGACAGATGGATATAAAAAATCAGAAAATTAGTTTAAATTTCATGATTTTAATAAATTAAGGATGACAAGCATAGCACAGGAACCCATTATTTATTTAGTTCATTTAGCTGTGTTTTATTATAAAAAAATTGTCAGTACATATTGGAAATCTCATTTATTTCAGAATAAAAGAACATGAAGTTGGCATCTGATGATGCCAAATCCAGAACTGCAAGAAAACACACATTCTGCTGGCAGGATTAGGGTGTGATTCTGAAAAATGTGGTCATGATTTAAGAAAGTTTTTGCACAATTTGGCTACTAAACAGACAGAGTAAGTTTTAACGGTCAGCATTTCCTTCTTTCCTTCCTTCCTGCCTTCCTGCCTGCCTTCCTGCATCCCTGCCTCCCTGCCTGCCTTCCTCCCTGCCTCGTTGCCTTGCCTTGCCTTGCCTTCCCTTCCCTTGCCTTGTCTTGCCTTGCCTTCCCCTCCTTCTCTCCTCCTTTCCCTCTGTCCTCTTCCATTCCTCCTTTTTGCTGCAAATGTGGCATTTTTTGGTACTTTCTCTGTTCCTGTTCTTGAACAATTTAATCTCTAATTTTTCATTTGCTGAATTAATGCTGGTACTCACAATAATTTTCTTTCGACTTTCTTCAGGGCTTTTCTCTGTTTCCTTCTAAACTCCTACTTGGTATATATACATTGTCTTTTCTGCTGTCAGGTTCTGGCATTTTGATGGAAGTTTATGGACCTTCATTCTGTTATATCTAGAGAAATTTGGATCTTAATAAGAGTCTAAATAGTCTAGATTCATAGTACTGGATTTAAGTCTGTAACAAGTTTATCTCGCCAATTCATTGTCTGCTGTTGCCCTGAGCTTACATCAGTCACAAGAAACTTCTCTTTTTCTTACAGAAAGCTTTTTCCCCTCCTCCACTGTCACCTCCACTAATGGCTATCACTATCTAGTGTATCCATTTCTACCTTTCATTCTCATGCTGGTTGTCCAGTTTATTTTCTCCTGTGGGATTTTAAAACTGTTTCTTTCTTTGGATTTTTTAATAGTACAAGGATCTTCACATCCAGGAATATAAAGATATGAAAGTTCGTTTTGTTTTCTTTGGCTTTACAGGTAACCTTCATGCCAAAAAATTATTTGCCTCCATGCGTTAGGCTGAAGAACTTTGTCTCATGAAGATACTTTGGGTCATGTAGTTCCAGTTTTGTCCTACAGAATAGGAATACTGCGGTAGAAACCAAGCTGCTGTGAATTAAGGATTACACAATGTGCTATCACAAATGGAGTACTGCTTACTACATTTTTAATACTTCACTAAATCTCTTACCTGTTGAACGTATCTTCTTGCTAGGTCTGAATGGTGTCATAAGGCAACCCCTTACTAGGGCTAGAAAGTATATGCACGAAGAAATAAAAATCTAATCCCTGTTTTCAGCTGTAGCCTGTACAACATCCCAAAATCATTTCCTGTTGTGTTGTTCTGAAAGTAATACCTTTCAGAATAAACCAAACATAATGTGCAAGAGACCTGATATTTTTACATTTATGCTGAATTTTATGTATGAATGAACACAAGCTGTAACTCTGTATCCCACTTTCAATCTGAAGGAAAACTTGGGGTGCCAGAAACTGTTTTTTGGAACAGGTACCTACAGTTATTTATATATGGATATCATTGTTCACATTTAAAGGATTATATGTAGATAATATCAATAAAATTAAAATAAGTGCACTTCAAGCTATTTTGACCTGATAATTTTCATATTGTTTGGTTAGGTGCTGGATAAGATTTGAACATTTTTTTGTTATTCAAGGATAATGCATTATTGAATATAAGCCAAACCATGAACTCCTGAAGATTTTGGATATTACTTCACAGTGGAAAGAGTCTTGTGCATATCAGAATTTAGGAAAGGAACTCTACATGTAATGATTTGTCCACTCTTACCTAAATGAATACATATATAAAAATATATTCCAAAATAGGAAGTTAGTTTCTTTTGTTCTTGGACTGTATACTTTGATTTACTGGCATCAAAAATTTTATATCCTGTTTTGGCTGCCAGGATAATCAAGTGCCAATAACTCTAGCTGCAACTATTCAATAATAGAACAATTTTACTAGCTTCCCAGTCTTTGAAGATAGAAGTAAATACACAAACAATTTTTACTTCTTTGTTGATCTAGTTAATTATAGTGTAGAGAGAAAGACTAGCAGCTGTCCTGCATATGTTTCATTTTTGTCCTCTTTTTCTTCCCTCCTGATTTGAACCTTACATGGCTTCTTAAGTATTTTGGAGGTTAACAGGCTGATCCAAATCTTTGTATCCATAGCAATCCATGGATATTATAACCCTCGCAATAAAAACTGAAGAAAAGCTGCTAGAAATATCTCCAGTATGAAAGTAAATCCCAAAAGAAAACAGATGCTGGGTAAATATCTTTTGGTGAACTATTTTTAAAGAGCTTAGACAATTAGCAGTAAAAATTTGGGCACCGAAATCTTTTAACTCATGCAGGCCAAACTTACACTGCAATAGTTCAGCCCTTAGAATAGTGTCGATTTTAAAAACAAATTTGAAGCACACAATTGATTCTTTTACTTCTTTAAAACACTCAGCAGAGGTGGAGAATGATATATTATTCTTAATGGCAATCTAATAAAATTCCAGACAGGCCCACGTATTGTGATTGCCATTAAAAGACCCAACAGTTGCACTGAGCAGGATCTATCTTGTAAACTAGTATCTATTGTATGAGCATGGGTTCTTCCAGGTAATTAATCAGCATGCCTCTTCTTTTCAAAAGTCAAAAAAACAATGGAAAAATGCAGATCTTTCAGAAAGAAGATTAAAAAAAAATTTATATATCTGTAGTATTTGGCCTAAATATACTGACAATCAGGCTTCAAGTTCTGTACAGACTTGAGAGTAGAACATAGTTTATGAAAGTTCCTATTTACATTATGTCATCTGTTGGATCACATTTTACTGATCTAAAGACTGCTTTCCTTTTTGATCTACTGCAAATCTTTACAAGACTTCATAATTTGACAAGTCACCTTTGCAGCACTACAAAAGAAATGGCTTTTATTAAAGAACTCAACAGCTGACAAAAAGTAGTAAGGCAAACTTAGGTCAGTGGGGGAAAAGCACAAACAAATCCAAATATATCCATGAAGAAACCTGCAAAGAGAAGTTAAACAATTCTTGTTACTGGGAGTTCACCTGCCGAATTTTAGCCATGAACAAGTTTGGCATGTGGAATTAGTTTGTTGTCTAGATTACTTCTCTAGCAACTGGAAAAAGACCAGCACTTATGGTAAATATTTAATTCCAACTAGCTTAAAAGCCCTCACCTATAAAGAATATTTGGCATATTTAATCAGCTTCTAAAATGCTTCAAATAAAAAATAATAACTCAACAAAAAGCATTCTGGGAAATACTAATAATATTGACTAGATATACCAAATCACTTATTTCCACTGCTGTGAAAAATGGAAAAAAGTGTTTTTATAAATACATCAACAACAAAAGGAGGGCCAAGGAAAATCTCCATTCTTCATTGGATGCAAAGTGAGGAACATTGTCACTAAGGATGTGGAAAAGGCTGGGATATTTACCGCCTTCTTTGCCTCAGTCTTTGACAGTAAGACTGGTTATCCTCAAGGCAGCTGGCCCCTTGAGCTGGTAGACAGGGACAGGAAGCAGAATAGACTCCTTGCAATCTGGGAGGAAGCAGTTAGTGACCTGCTGTGACAATTAGATGCTCATAAGTCTATGGAACTGGATGGGATTTGTCAAAGATAACTGAGGGAGCTGGCAGAAGAGCTTGCTAAGATGATCTCTTTCATTTATCATCAGTCCTGGCTAACCAGGGAGGTCCCAGATGACTGCGGCTTGGCCAGTGTGACACCCATCCACAAAAAGGCCTGGAAGGAGGATCTGGGGAACTACAAGCATGTTCTTCATGATTTTTAGAATCATAGAACAGTGCAAGTTAAAAATGACCTTGGAAGACTGTCTGGTCCAACCTTTTCTTGGAAAGCAAGCCTAGATCACAGAATCAGAATCACAGAATCACAGAATATTATGTGTTAGAAGGGACCCACTCTAGGACCTTGTCCAATTGCATCTTGAAAACCTCCAGTGATGAACACTCTACCATGTGCCAGTGGATGAATGCTCTCATTGTAAAAAGTTTCTTTCTTCTATGAAGTTGAAACCCTTCACAGTGCAACTGGTACCCATTGGCCCTCAGCTTCTCCACATGGCTCCTTGAGAAGTGAGAGGACAACCTTTGTCCTTATCAAGTATTGGAATACTGTGCTAAGGTTACTCCTGAGCTTTGCTTTCTCTAGGGAGAAGAGACTTCAGTCTTTCCTCAAAGGACAGGCTCTCCATCCTGAAAATGGCAAATTTATTTTTGAATGAATTTGAAAATACAATCCCACTCTTACTGTATTTGTCTAGAGAGCTTCTTTTTCAGAGACATTGCAGGCCAAAGTGTTAATTCTTCTTCAGGATTGTTTTCAGACAACCCAAAATATATTTGAAAATTATCCAGTTACTTTCATTGTGAAGTGTGCTGCTTTATTCTCTTTGGTATAATAAGGTCATAATGTAGATGACTGGGTCACTACTGCTCATCAGTGGCTACATGAACATAAAATAACATCTGGTGGTGGGATGGGATGCGTATACCTTATAATATTAATTTTAAACTTTTTAGAAGAGTGGTCAAAATTCTCTTAAGAATGAAAACAAAGCAATGACTGAAATTCGAAATTTATTTTCCTTGGCTTTGTTTCAATGACTAGAACATTTATATCATATTGTCAAATATGCAAACTTCAGTTACTATCCTCTGTGAATTGAAAATGTCTTTTTACTTACAAAACAAAAAAAGGTGATTTTTACACAGAAGCACTCTTTATTTACTGCTCAAGAAACTGCATGAAATGTTATTTGTGAGATTTCATTAAAATCTCCTGTATTTAACGAAAGACTAAAGTGGGCCTACAAGAAAGCTGGAGAGGGACTTTTTACAAGGGCACATAGTGATAGGACAAGAAGGAATGGACTTAAGCTGAAGAAGTGCAGGTTTAGGTTATATATTAGGAAGAAATTCTTTACTGTGAGGGAGGAAAGGCACTGGAAAAGGCTGCCCAGAGAAGCTGTGGATTCGCCATCCCTGGAAGTGTTCAAGGCCAGGTTGGATGGGGCCCTGAGCAACCTGGCGTAGTGGAAGGTGTCCCTGGCCATGTTAGGGGGTTGGAACTAAAGGATCTTGAAGGTCCCTTCCAAGTCATTCTATGACTGTCTTGCACATGTGAACATGTTCATTCCTGTGTCCATAACTGGAATAACCATTACTATGCATCAGTCCACCATCTCCTGCTGTAAGTGTATCTCAGGCTAGCCAGAGACATCCCAATCCTGTAATAATGAAAAAAAATAAGTAATGATGGTATTTTACATCATTTAAAACAAGCAATAATTAGTCCTAATTAATTGATAGACATAATAAACTGTATTCCCATACTTCACATATGGGGGAAGGACAGGCTGCATTACAATGCAAAAATTGTCATAATGTACACACACCATGCCCTTTTCTAACTTGCAAGACAATTGACTCACAGTTAGATGGCAACCTTTGGTTTGGTATAACTTGTTCCTAAGCAAAAGGTTCACAGCTCCAAAAAACACTCATTAAATTGATGAAGCTCTCCTGATAAGCTATATATAAAAAAACTTTTTAAATAATGAAAGGTGAAATTGTGTTTTCATCAGGAATTTTAATTACCAACTGAGCTTTGTATGTTGTGAGCAGTATTTAGCAATAGTAACAGCTTAACTGAATGGTACACAGTGAGAAGTATTTGTACTGGCTTTTACCTAAAAATAGGAGCAAAATGGTCCTGGTAAATTCACTGAATGCTTTTCACTAAGATTTCCGTGGTTCTTTTACTTTCTCTTGAACTCTGCAAAATAAGAAAAGTCTGAATAATCATCATACATTCTTAATCAAATTATGATGAAACAGGATTGGGATAGTTTGAAGACTGGGTTTAAGTCTGTATCTCAGGGATAGGTAGCCATAATAACCTTTCCAGCATTCAGTATTTTCTATAGTATTGATAACATATTGCTACAGTGAATTGTCGGTCTTGATTTTAAGGCTGCAGACTTCAAAAGGCCAGATTGCCTGAGGACTAAGAAAAAAATCTCTTTGATTTGAAAATGAATGTTCATATCTTGAAAAGACTCAAATGCATTTATCCAGGTAATTAAAGAGGGAATACAGACTGGATTTAAGTCTACTGACTTAGAGTTAATAATACAGATTTGTGTTTCAAAAGACTTTAAATGCAACTCTTTGATGGGATATGGCTATTGTTAACTTGTGTCCTGCATGATGTGATTTACTCGGTAACCTGATTCAACAAGAATATAATAAGGCCAATTGGCCTGACTAAAAAAAATTGAAAGACTCCAATAAAGATAACATTCTAAACTGAAGTAAAAAGAAAGAGGAAGAAGAAAATTATCTTCAACGTTTTGCTAGTGAAATTGCCCATCTGATAACTATGGAATTAAAGATATAAGCATGAAAGCACCCTTCTCTCAGTATACCAATAATAAACTGCTTACTTCATGTCTTTTCTTCTATGGTTTTATGTACGCATAATACTCTTAATCATGAAGATGTACTTATAGAGCAGTACAGTTTTGCATGGCACTTCACTGCAATAAAACTAAAAAGCATTTTTCTGTATTCTCAAATATTTTTTTCTCAAGTACAGACTAGAAAGTAAAGCATATCACTTAATCACTTTGCCTCTGTAGGTGGTTAGTACTCTAAAATCTTTCTCTTTGTTATGCACTATAAAAATAAACATTATTTAGTCTGATAATAGTAAAGGAAATATTGGTGAATATGAAGTAGAGAGTTGGTACAGTAGATAGCGAAAGTTGTATTATACCAATAAGTCAGTCTGTTCTGAAAATGTTCTACTCAATGCTTCTGATAATAATTGAATGCTATTATGATGCATCCCACACCTCATATGTTATCATATTTGCTTCTTTGCTTTGTATTAAAATCTAAAGTTCACATTTTGACAACTTTTTTTCTGAAAGTTAAATTCACAAATCTTCGTAAACCAATAGGACAACAATACCACTTTTTGGCTTCTACTTCACCTTCTCAAAGAATTGACATTTGTGAGTCAGCATGAACATTTTAGGTCAATGCTGCTAGAGCTGCTGCCTTGAAAATGTTATCTTATTATTACTTTTTTTAAAAAAAAGGTTTTTCAATAAAGGTAGAAAGATTGTACTAAAATAAGATACAGAAGCGTAACATTTCCAGCCTTTTACCATTTTGATCAGACACCAGGATGGTTTGAACTCATTAGGGAAGAAAAATATGAAATGCTGCTGGTATTGATATCTACAGAAGGTGCACATATATCTAGGAATAATTTCTTTTTTTAATCTTCAGTATTTCAGTTAGGGAAAGTAATGTTCCTGCTGAAAGAGAAAGAAAGTAAACAAGATGAACTTAACAAACTTATTATAGCAATATTGCAAGTAAGCAGGAGGAATAATGAGCAAAAAGAGATGCAAAAGGTTCCCCAAGGGACTAAATTAGAGCCAAAAAGTGTGTAATCTCATTTTCAGTTATTTGCAGGTTTCATTTTAATGAGTTGCCAAGAGTGCTGGTATTGTATGAGTATGAAGTCAGAGTCCTCAGACATAACTATATCCATAAACAGAATGAAGAAATGGCTCGGAATGTCCACGTTTTTAAAGAATCTGTATCTTTAGAGCTTTGCTGATCCCTGATATTCTTCTACAGTTAGCCAGCTCTCAAGCAGTCTGACTGCAAGCCCTGAGTCACAGCACGGTGATGGGAAATGAACTATTTTTGGTTGCAACAGACCTGGACCTGACTTCTTTCAGCAGATCGCTTTGTGATTGTGGTGAGGATTTCATCGTGAGTCACTTGATTCTATTTATTGAATCCTTTATAGTTTGTAACACAACAGAAGAGAGGTGTGAGACTCACACTATATCGTTGATCCTCTGGGAGAATAATGAAGGGATTCATCTTGCAGAAGGTCTTCAGGAGAGCACTCTCCTTTGTAGAGTTAATGGTAATTTGTGTAGAAAAAGAAAGGGAAAAGAAAAGATAACGTCCTTGTAACAATAGTCATGTGAAAATAGCTACACACAGCCCAGAGGGAATAAAGCATTAAGCTCCCCAAAGGATCAGGAGCTATTAAGCCATTGCCAGCCACTTATCTAAGTAATATAGTTGCACACCTTCTATTTCCTTTTCAACACAGGAAATAGTACTTCGGAGAAAATAATATAGGTCAGTATGTCAACAAAACATCACACTTCATAAAATAAACTTTGGTATCTATGAGATTGGTCATTATATTTCAAGGCTCTGTTCACACGGAAGACAGGATGTTATTCATCATTAGATATACCAGCCTCCTTTAGTTATGAATTCTGATATCTTAAGGTGTTTGGTTTTCCTTTAAATGTAATATCTGACATTAATTTCCTGGAATTATAGTGACCAATGAATTTGCTCCTGTATAGATTTTCACTTTTAAACTTGCAAAATTTATTTCTACAAGCTTTATTTTACCTAAACAACAATGCACGGGTGTGATTTGTCTCACTTATTTTTGAACATTTAAAAGTTAGAATACAAATGTCTTCTTTTTTATTCAGTGCTTTATAATTCAAAGGAGAAAATATCTGAAACTATTCATCTGAATTATAGAATAAATTAATTATATAATTAATTTTATCAGGCTCAGATTTTGAGTCTGTGATTTCTTCTCACATTTAGATACATAATTATTAAATTCTGCCATTTTTTTCCAAGCACTTCAGTTAGTGTTTGTATATTTCTCTTAAACAAATGACGATTGAACAGGAAGCCCAGTTTCTTCAAGACATGACTTCTCAATCAGGAAATATTAGCAGATTATTGTTCTGAATGTTAAGAAAATGAAGAGTCAAAATGTTTTTGCTTCACTGTCTTTGCTGAATGAGGACCACTTGCAACAGTGATTAACCTCAGTTTTTACAAAACTGGTCTATACTTCTGCAGATGCTGGCAAACACAAAGTTGAGACGTGAAAAAAAATTGAACACCAGAAAAAAAAATATTTCCCAACTTGTACAAAAGAAGTTAATTCACAAACAAACATAAGAAATTTTTAATTCTAAAATTTTGAATTTTGAACTTAGAAGATTTTTTCTTCCATCACTTTTTAAATTGTAATATACAGTTATTAATTACCTAATTTCAAGTTAAATGTAATGTTATACTATCTAAAAATATCAGGTATCTTAATGTAAATACCTTCTTTTTTTAATTTCACTGATGGAAATTAGATGTTTAACTGCATTTGAGAATCTGAATAAATTATGTAAATTTTCAGTCATCATAAACAATCATGTATGTACTGACAGTCAGTGAATAATGTTACATGTAAAATACAGACATGAATATCTCTTGTCTTATATAGAAAAGCTTGGCAAAATGTATTCTAGTTTTAAAATACCTGATAAACTTGCTACAAAACTTAGTTACAACCACATTGCACAGAATGCTAGAAATAGGTATTTAGAAATAATCTAGAATTTTTTGAGATGGATGCAATAATTACTGAAATCTATTTTTTCTCTGGTTTAAGATTAAATAGTGCATTACAGTGATTGTCCAAATTAGGAAAATAATTCAACAACCAAATCACAGACCCAAGACTTTGCATTATATGCGACTGCTCAGGTAGGTTATCCAACATTACATCAGATTTCCCATCTGAAATGGATAGAGTGTAAGGACATATCCTTTTTAAAAATTTATGGTTTAATGCAAACCCTTCATATTTCTCATATAAATAATAAGGCTAATTTTCAGAAATAGCCAAAATTCGAAAATGGAGAACTCAAAACTTGACACTCTGATCCTTTTCTTTACAAAGATTTTGGTGTTCCTTTGTGGCTTACCTAACACAAATTAAGATTTCAGACAGGATCACATAGAAAGTGTTCTTATTAAATGCCATTAAGGAGTCTTTTAGAAAAACTACTGGTTTCAGCAGCCTTACTGAGTGCAAGTGAAATGCTAAAAATATTTGCAAATGCACATGAAGTGTTCAGCAAGATAATGTTACCACTCTGGGACTTCTAATTTCTTTACTGACATTGTTTAAAAGGAGGAAAGAGTAGAGTCATCCCATTAGATTCAAGGGTAGTAAATCACATGTTTACAAATTTTACACACAACATACTCACTTGAATACCCAGAATGAGTTGTTGGACATCTATGCTGTATTCCAAAGATTAATTTCACTATCCACTATGATAAGTGTAGTCATTCTGTAAAGCTGCCACTACCAGCATCATCAAGTCTGTTAAGTTTATTGTTTTGAGTTATTTGGCTCCTGTTTTAAACTGAAACTTTTAAACTATCTTCACATGGGCATGTTAGTATTTCATTGTGAGATTTCATTCTTGTAAGGATTATTTTCTTGTTTACCTCTCAGCATCACATGCAATATACTAGTTGTGATTCATTGTCTATGAGCGTCCAAGATTACACTATATGAGGTCATTTTGCAAAGGTGCTGGAAACTGACTTTTTTTTTTCCCCCTTGTTCAGTCAGCATTTATGCTATTTTTAAAAATTTGTCTTGCATAAAAGCCACGCCACATTTCTGTGCAAAAGTGTGATATCCTTTGCTACATATGTACAACAATTCATAGTAATTATGGAGTATTTATTCTAGATGTTAGAATAACCAGTGTGCTGGCAATTCTGTTAACAAAAGAAAGCAAATGATATTTGAAGTTTATAAAGGCAAAAAATCTTAAAAGTATTAGTTTTACTTTTTAAGGGTGCTATTTTTCTTAAGATTTCTGATTTCATCTTGGAGAAGACTTACTCACATGAGTTTTTATATCACTTCATTTCAAGAAGAGACACCATCTGCATTCCTTTAAAAGCAGCAACCTAAGATGCACTGGTGGAGCTGAGCTGTTCAAAACCAAGAGTGGCTGTTTCAGAGCACACCAGACATGCTGACTACTTTAAAAACTTGCTGCTTCAGATTTATGCCTTACAATAGCCATAGATATTGGACAAGACATTAAAGAAAGCAACCAATTTTAAACTGTAAAACTAGAGCACCAGCCTATGTGTACTTGTTATTTATTTATTTATTTTGCTGTAAGACTCATTCTAATGAAATTTGAAATTGATGGCTAGACACTTTTCTTTCCTTCTGCAGATTCTGAAATGTGACTGCCAAAAGTTATTGCAGACTAGTCCCAGAAACCTCTGGTCCTGTGTTTACAAAGGGTTACCAGTTTGGTGGAGCCTGTTTCTCTCCATTAATCACACAGTATTGGTCTGAATGTCATCTAGGAGCTCCCATAATTGACTTGATGAAGAGAATCAGGTGCTGTACAAACAACAGAGATTCAACAATATAGCTCAGGGAAGGGAAAGGGGCTGTGAATAAGTACATCTCCTAATCCAGTGGACTGGGGTTCCGCAAGAATTCTTACAGCTCTTTGCCACAATCTTGATGATTTTCACAGTAGTCTGATCCAAGGTTACACTGATATCCCATTCCATTAATGATCTTGGCAGTCAAATCTGTGGGTGAGGGAAGAGATTGCACAGCTGGTTGGTTCACTCAGGGCCTTCACAAAATATTTCTCAGTATCTTAGACTTTCCATCTTCAGTCATTCTATTCAGTTTATTAAACTGTCATCTTTATGTGTTTCTTTTATGTAATGTCGATATCACATTTTGCTTATATGCTGTATTCTATATTAATATTTTCCAACAATTTTCTCCTTAATTCAATGCTTTGCACTCTTTGGGGAAACAAACTGAACTTGAATTTTTCTTGGTTAAACCTCTCTGAGGATTAACAATCAGGAGTAAAGGCACCTAATGTAAGTCCCTTGAGTTAAATCTTTGTCATCAGTCATGGAAAGGCAGTATTTTTTTTACACCAGCTATTATTACTGAGAATAAAACAAAATGTCAGAATCATGAGTTCTGCTTTAGAGCTGAAGTAGAAATTTATATGAAACCCTGCACTGTGACTGAATAAGAGTAAAGAAATCTTTTTGTTGATGATCTATTGCCAGCAACTGTTGCTCTCCAGTTTTGTTAAAATATAGAGCAATAATACTGATAACGAAATCCAAGGCTCAAATACTGCTTGAATGTTCCAGGAGAAACACAGGGTCCACGTGCTATTTTATAACTTCACTGAAACAGATTGAAAATCTTCAGTATATCACACCTAGAGCAGACTGTGATAGTGTGTCAATCAAAACCTGTCCTCAGACAGGAAAGTGTAGATCGGTGCCACCTGATAAATAAATGTGTTACTTCCAATTCTATTACAGAAGCAGTGAAAATGTGTCACGTTAGCTTAACATTGATTCATTGAATGCCTAAGAGGAGCACTGGCAGATTGCTTTAATTAACAGATGTACGAAGGCTGCTGATGTTTTTCAAAGTGAAATTTCCTTGCCTCTTGCTGCAACCTATCAGGCTGTCATTCTCAGGTGACAGAATGACAAGATATCAGACTAACTGCTATAAAAGCTTTTCATTCTCAGTACTGTGTCTAAATATCTATGTTAACAATATGTTCTTTTTCACAACCATATTTTAGTCTTTAGTCTTAAGGAAAAATAGGCAGCAACTTCCTATCAAAAAAAGTCAACAGTTGGATCTCTTGACTTTTCCCACAAGATGAAGTACACTGATTATGATATTCTTTTGCTCAAACATTTATTTCATTTAAACAACAAACTGCTTACATGTATGCATTAGAAACCTTGTTGCTGGCCTGTTTCCTGATTTCCACTCACCTCACCTTGTGAGAAACAAAAGGCATTCATGATATCATCCAATCTAACATAAACATCCACCTCAAACTTAAATTGTAGGTGTCTAGTAAGAGTTCCTTTAATGAAATATTGTTAGATGTATTTCAAGTATTCACAAAAAAATCTAGTTCACGTAAGTGCTTACATTAGGCAGATAGAAATCCTGCAGGTCTTAAAAAGTCACCTTGATACTAGTGCTGAAACACCCAATCCTTCAGTAGCTCATCTCTGTTCTGAAATTTGAGAGGCTGGACTTAAATTTTAGATTCAGTTCCAATTCTGCTCAGAAGCATAAATTAACAAATACTGGTGTTGTGTATATCTGTGTGAGTGCATATGTATCTGTAAGAAAGAAAGGGAGAAAGGGAGAAAGGGAGAAAGGGAGAAAGGGAGAAAGGGAGAAAGGGAGAAAGGGAGAAAGGAAGCTCTGGCTCCCCAGCTTACAAACCATTTCAAAAGATGAGGTAATAGTATCTCTTTCAGGCCAGCTGTCATGAGATCATTGTTATTTTGAGGAAAAAACAGAAGAAGAGAGAATTACAAGTTTTGTTGCATGTGACATACTCATTGTTGAGGTTTAAAGAGTTTGCCTCAGATATATGTAGACAGGGTGCTGTTCACTCAGAGCTGTGTCCCAGACCATGTCATGCATGAGAACGCGTTGGGGCAAGTTCAATGAGACTTTAAACAAACATCCTATTTCATTCTGCATGTCAGAACTGTTTACAAGACCAAGGCCTTGAAAAAGATGGTTTCAGACCTTCATGTTTCTCTGTCTCTCTCATCCATCTATCTATTTATCTAGTGAAGGCTTGAAGTCTGCAAACAAATATGATTTCTGATGAGGGCACAGCTTACAGGAACAGTATGCTGAGTAATCAATGAACAAGAGGGAACTCTAGTCCACTAGTCACAGTATTTTTGATGTTGTTCACTAAGTACTTGCCTTAAGTCAGTTAAATTTGAGAGGTGATATGTATGGCTGTAGACATATTCAATTTAATTTCTCTCCGTGGTGTTGATGAAAAGCCATGGCTGAAAATAATTTGTTATTGGGAAAATTCTGTGTATAGAAATGAAATGTTCTGTTTTTTGGTAAACAGCCAAGAATACTAGCAAAATTGATTCTTTAATCCCATACGCTTTGAGCCCTTCCAGTTACACCACACAGGAAAGGTGGCCTTGAAACTTAGAGGTAATTCTTGGCAGGTTTCCTGAACTCTATTAACTTTTCATAAGGAAAATGAATGCAGCAAAAGAACAGGTATAGAAACATTTCTGAATGGAAACCAAGTGTTAAAGAATTCAATGTTACACCAACAAACACAGATGGTGGAAGATATGTATTTGATTTGCATTGTCATAACCTCTCCAAATGATAGACCTGTGACTGCTGTATCATGGAATTATACAGAAATATGTATTCAATTGAAAAAATGTATGATAGCAACATAAAATGTATTGGCTTTCTCTCTAGCTAATGAAATACTTGTCATAACTGGTGTTTAAAAAAAATCAAAGAAAATTTGTGGAAGTAATTTCCAGGAAAATTAAAATTTCATAAACCTAAGTAATTCCTGAGAAAGCCAGACTCTTATACAGCAGAAGTAGTTTTGTCAATAAGAAAATGGATCTGATGATAATTTACCTGCTTTATTCACCAATGATGAAGTATAGACGAGAAAATAAAACTATATTAAATTGAAAGATTTCTAGCTGAGTACTGTCACATAACACATACACCAGACTTAATTTTAAGGTGGCATATTTTAAGTAATTTTTCTCATGACACCAAAATTAACACATTTTAAGATACTCTGAAAGAGGACATCCAAAAAGTATTTTAAAAGACAGAAACTGAGGGTTCTTTTTACCTTGAATACTTTCACAGGTAACCACCAAGGAATTCTTAACATCAAATTATTTTTTATATTTTTGTTTCAAATCTTTTTTGTCTTTGAATTATGAAATTCAATATTTTAGACTATGTATATGTTAATCTGTTTTAACACATTTAGAGAGATAGAAAAAGGCACAGTTTGGGTGAATTGTCATACAATTTAAAATGAGGAGAACAGCAAGAGATTTGGGTGCAAATTTTTTTGTTAATGATAAAATTTTAAGACAGAATTTTTATTTTAGGAAAGAATTCCAGAAAAAAACAGATAAAGAAAAGAAGGAAAAGAGGAAGAAGGAGAAAGTTGGAGGAAAGAAAACAAATGAAAAAGAGACTCAACTTCACCCCAAGAGCGCAGTGTGGATAACATTTCTCTCCACTTAGGATCCTAGAGGGTCTGTGGTTTGTGTCAGGACCCCCAAAATGAATGGCAAATAATACGTCTGGATTCCTGGTTTGTCCTCAGTATTACACACAGTCAAATATACCTTGACCTATTTCTTGGCCTAATTTATTTGAAAAATGAATAAGCTAACCAAAAAAAGAAAAATATTTCTGTAGTTTAATTTTATTAATTACTCCACAATGTAAGATAAAAAATTCATCTTGTTGACAGTCAAAATAAAGAAAAATATATTGTGTTTCTGTTTATGAGTTAATCTCCTTGCACTTGATCACACTGTTCGACTCCTTCATTAAGTCCAACCAGAGACAACACCAAAGTGCCTCACAGAGTAAAACAACCTGACCCCAAACACTTTCATTTGGTATCCTGCTGAAATCTTTATGATTTTTCTTTGCCTTTTCTTTTTCTTTTACTTAATTACTAGCTTGTTTCTGCATTATTCATTCCTCTAGGTTACGTGAACATGTGAAATGGGGCATGTCTCTTTGTAGCATTAAAAAAGAATGTTTTCTTAGAAAGAACTTTATAAAGACAGAAGTGTCACAACTGCATATTCTTGTTAGTAAAAGACAAAATTTCTTGGTGTTATTTCAGAAATAACTGGTTTGTATCTCATAGGCATCAAGTTTAGATTCATATAATCTGCTTTGCTGGATGAAATCATGATTTATTTTAATGAGTAATCATCCTGGCATGTCTCATCTACTCATATTTACATACATTACATCATACCCTAATTTAAATAATTTCACCTACTCCTCTTGTTTGTACAGCAATCTGAAGCCTTCCAGCTTGATTTTAAGGACTTTCTATAATTGCATTCCTACCTACTTTTGGAATCTTGTTTTCTATTTTCCTATTCACTTGCCGTTATCTGGTCACAGACTTTCTCCTGAAGTCTTTTGGGAGCTTTTCCTGTACCACTTTTTTATTTATGTTTAAAAGAGTGTGTGCAGAAGAGCTTTGGCATAAGAACACTGTGCCTAGCTGCTAACTTATTGTGGAATCCTGGGTGTCAAGGAAGCAGAAAGAGCAAAATGGAATTCATACCAGTCACTGTGTACTTATTATGCACGAAATTCTTGGAAGACAATTGTGTCTTAAAACTGTCACCTTATAGATTTAAAGAATTTATCTCTGAATCCTTAAAAGAGTTAGGGATTTGCACCTTTTCTTTCAAGACCCATTCAAATCTCTTCAAAGAATACTTCTGTTAATGCTACTCAATAGTGAGTAAACTATAATTGATGTGGGATCTCATTCCCAGATATTCTCCAGTTGAACAACACTCTCATCACAGATCAGTCAACACATACTTTCATATGATTTTAAAGATTTTCTCCGAAAAGCATGGATAATATAATTTTGCCTTTGTAGAGAGAACAATGCAGGAGGGCATGGGGAAATTTCAGTATGTGTCTTGTCAGCATAGTTACGCTACAGTGAAATACAGGAGTTAAGTATAAAACAGCTTTAAACTATTTTAGATATATGAGGAAATAAGCCATGCATCAACCTATGATTAAAGGGATACAAGCATTGTTTGTGTCTAATGTTCTGTTCCTCATGTTCCCAGATCCAGATCAGTAAATCTTTGAGGCTATATGACAAAACTTCAGTTCATTACTGCTTCTGTTACGTTCAGTTCATCAAATTGTTGCATTAATATGTAGTAAATGCATGTCTTCAGAAGAGAAAGTGGAAAAAAATATATAACTCTGAAAGAGTCTATTATTCCTCCAAAGTAAAGGTGGAAAGGACTCTCCAAGTTTCCTAAAGGCACACAGAGAGTAAACCAAGTAGTCATTTTGCTGAAATCAGCAGCTGTTGTCATAATGTATGTAGATGACATAGCTGAACATTGCAATATATGAACACCTGTCAGAGACTGAAATGGTTAATGGCTTAAACTGCAAAGATTAACTGTTTTAAATGTCTACTGTAGCAAACTGCCAAGAAACAGCTGCGCATCTATTGAAGCCCACCCCTCCCTGTGTATGCCTACTGATTTGGACTGTGAAAGGACCTTGAGATAAGAGAAAGTGGTATTATTGTCCAGCTATCCCAGGTCAAGAATGTATCCACGAGTGTAAGAGCTTGAACTGTTAACCTTTGACCACCTGTGGTAACCCCCAGGTGCCGTAGGAGACTGGTGATAACGGCTTGAACAATTGGTTGGATGCTTTGCTGGTGATGCACATAGTGGCCTCCCAGATGCAGAAGGGTGTGCCTGCCTGAAGTGTCAGAATGGTATTCCAGATAAGGGAAAAGTCTGATAAAAGATGTGATAAAACATCATCCAGTGGTGGTATAGGGGGTGTTCCAACCTAGACTACACAATATAAGCCCCATGAAAGAGGAGTTTTGTGGACTCTTCCTCCAATCCTATTCCACCCCATTTGATGGATACAGTCTACAACCACTGAGAAGACCAGGAGAAGAGGCCCATTTGGATTTCACTGGAATCTATGGAATGCTGATAAGTTTCTTCTACTTTGTCATTCTCTTTCTTTCCTCTGCCACCACCATCTTCCACCATCTCTCTCTCCGCCCTTCATTTACTGTTAAATAAAATCTGTGCTGTTGACTTCAGCATATGGTCTTATTTGCACCTTAATTCAGGCAGAGGCATCTCTCTAATAATTTCAATAATTGGACCTTAGCAACACCATCCTTATTTCATTTCTCTTTCTCTCTGGTGACAAAGATAGTCTTAGGAAGCTTCTTCACGCTATTTTGAAATAAAGCATGGGTGCACACAATTCACTTCTCTTGTTAAAATATATGCAAGACAGTAATGAAAGCATTTAAATCAAATGAGAATATCCATAGTATCAGGTCATACCATCAGTAAAAAAAGTCTTAAAACAAGGATAAACCTGTAGAGTTCTGTATTCAGGGACTTTCACTGAGTCTTTAAAATATTGACTGTTCCCATATAAATTGATCATGCCTTAACCTCTTCCCCTAACTTTCCTTTTCCCTTGATGCCTTGAGTGGCTACCTAGAAACAGAGACTAGACAGGAGTAAGGGAATAAAGGTAGGTATTTATTTGAAAGGCCTTCAAAGGTACATCCTGGGGAGCCAGAGGCTACTTCCAAAATAGACCCCAAGATGGACGATAAGTCACGAGTTCTTCACACTTTTATAGGTTTGGTCCATTTGCATATCAGCATAAATTCATCAATTAAAACGATAGCTAATGATGTAATTTCTTCAATTTCTCCACCTCTCTCGCAGCCCTAGTTTACACCTTTAGGCCTGGGACAGTCTGAGTGTCCTTGAATAGCAAGCTCAGAGAAGCTTTGTTGTGTCTATCTGGCCTAAGAGAGCAGCTAACGAGCTACAAGAAACCTCAGAGTTACACACTAGATGATACAGAATTTGAAAAATATAAAAGTTAAAACCTAAGGCATCACCCTCACTCTTGTTATTTAATACACTGGAGAAACACAATGGATGTTTTCATCAAAAAATATCAACTCTTCTCTGAAGAGATGAAAACAACCCTACCATCTCATAAAAATGTTTTGTTTACTTGTACTCTTATTTTTATTCATTAATAGTTTTAAATTACATTGAGATATCCAATTATGAATAGCAATAGACATAATGACATCCCTGGGCCTTTACAGAAAGTCTCCTAAGTTGTCCTCCTTTTGTAAACAACAAAAAAAAGAAAACAATTAGAGGAAATGATCCATTATTCCATAAAGTTCACAGGGGCAAAAATTTCAGCCCTTTCTGCATCCCTAAAATAAACAAATAAAAGTGAATTGAACACAGGGGAGGAACTTCATTACATTTCCTAATAACAGCATATTTGAGAGCCCATTAAGAGCAATACCCAAATAGTTTCCTCTGTCAAGATGTCATTTTAGAGAAAAGACAGAGGAATGAAAAAAGGATAAAGCTTTTGGAATGATGGCATTTTCCTTTTTTATTGTTATGAGCCCTTTTTAGTAATGTGTATTAATACTGTCGAAGAGGACATTATCCATCAGTTCTTTTACTTAAAGAACCATGACCACTCCTAAATACATTTACATTCCCATAATATAACGGGCTTTGATTCTACGCATGCATACACCAGTACTTATTTTTGACTAAATGCAAAACTTTCTGCTTTCAAAACATGGGGGCAGACATGGGTTCTACCCAGAAATCCAGGTTTAGATGTACAGAGTGCATGAAGCAGGATACAAGCTGAGGTAGGCATCTCTGTATAGCCTCTTTCTCAGCTGCTACTAACTCTGTAGGAGCCTACATTTGAGTGCCTTATTATTATCATAGTCAGCAGTTCTGTGATTATCTCATATGTCAGTCTCTCCTAAATGCAGAAATTGTGATTCTGTCACATATCTTTCACAAGAGATAGTGACAAAGAGATCTTGTCTGCGATCAGATGCTGCAGAAAAATTCAGTGTTGTACTTTCTTTCAGAGCATGGCCACAGTGGAAGGAGCCATCAGCTCTCCTAAGTGTATCTCAGTAGTTCAGTATTTTGGTACTCTAACACAAATCATGTGAGTATTTACTCATTTAGGCACTGTGAGCATTAGATTGGTTTGTTAGATGCTCTAGTTCCCTCCAATTAAAGTTATATCAATGCATTTAAATATTTATTGGGTGTGAGCAAACCTCTCTACCCTACAGATTGGGACAATCATTTGGAATGAGACACAGCTGTGTTCCAGTTTGTGGGGATGGTTTATATATCAAACTGCCTTTCCCTGTCACTCTCACAGTCATCAGTTTTTCTGTCTACCTCCCCCGCCACGTTGCATTATGTTTGTGAACTGTACAAATTTTGACATATGCATTTGTGTATCCCATATACTTTTAAAACATCAAGAATTGCTCGTAAAACTTCTTATTGCTGTAATGTTGGTTTTGACCAGATGTTTCTAAAATTCACTGCATTGGAGGGTGCTACAAGAATAAAATACTTTCATTATTGTTGGGATTGTTGTATTCTGCATTTCAGGGAAGATAAGTTGTATCCAACCCTGACTTCTCCTTATCATTTGTTCTTACCTTATTTATTCTAACAACTGACTGTCTACATTTTACAGTATTTTCAAATTAACAGTAAGTTTAAGCAAACCACATTTAAATTACCAACACTGATTGTTTTCATATAATGAAAAATGCTTAATACCATTCCTCTGGGTGATATAATTTATAAAGTCTTGAGAATACATTTGGTAACAGTCTATGGGGACAAATTGCTATGTAGATTTATAGAACTGCTCATAGACAGAAATTCAAATTTTCCTCCCAGGAGTCATAACTTATTTCATTCAAGACTGTGAGAAGGTGACAGAGTTGGGTCAAACTTACTGCAGATTTGCTCAGAATCCTCACGGGAAACTAAAGAAATAATGGTTTCTATAGCAACTAAATGCATCAACAATATGTTTATTAATTACACATACAAACAGCAGAAATTGCAGGGAAAAAACCCGTGATGAGTCAGGACCTCACACTAGGACCAAGAAGCTATTACGTATAATGAAAATTGAGTCACTTTGTGCTGTCTCAGCAGTAAAGCAGAAGCACCTAATCAGGTATCTGCTATCTGCATGTATGACTTTATGTCACAGATGGAGGATTAGATAAAGTTACTGTAACCTATGAATGCTGTCCTCTGCCTTGTTTGTTTTGGTTTGTTTCTTTCCCCACCCCTCCTTAATTATCTTCCTGTTGTTAGGTAGATTTCATCATAATATTTGGGACCATGGACATGCCTTCGCTGTCCATAGGGCAGGATTTGATACAATAGGACTCAGTCTTTACCTCAGGTGTTTTTCTTTTTTTTAATGGGAATTATTGACCATGAAACCTCTGACATGTTAGCACTATACAGTGAATAGTAACTTCCAGTACCTGGCCTTGTAGGTCTATTCATTATCTTGCTTTTGTCAGTGATATTAAATGCTTTATGCAGTATATCACATTTACTATTTACTATTTTCTCTTACCTATATTTCTAATTTTGTCTCTGTTACAGAACAAGCAATCAATTTTTCTGGTAACATCAAGTCTTTGTATACCTAATCTACTTTGTACTTGTATAATCATTATTCTCTCTTGCAAGCCTTTTCCCATTCAACCTTTGCTTTTCCATTCTTTTTTTCTAATATTGTCTCTTAAATTACAAGAACAAACTACAGGAAATGCTACAGATGGAGATATTATGAAAGAACAGTAACATTTTTGATTTTCTTTGCTGCTTTTCAATTTTCCATGAGATTGGGATAAAGAAAATGCTTGGAACTTTAAAGATCTTAATGATGGATTTCAGCACAACCAAGCAGCATGACTAGAATTAAGTGGCAGCTGACACTAGAAATAAAAATTGCAGCAAAGAAAGCCAAACTGCAGCATGCCAATAAACTGAACGACCTGTTGCTGCTATCAGTGGTGTTCCCAAGGAAGAAAAATGAGGTACAGCGGGGTGAATTCTAATAGGAGTAGGAGCTCTGCCAAAGTGATTTCTGTGTTAAGCTTCTCTTCTGCCCTCCTGATTTGGAACTGTTCTGTTTGACAGACTGCAAGCAGATGCACTTGATACAGTTTCTCAGTGCTGAGGGTTGTGGCAGGCTGGTCCTCTACCGTTTACCAGTTCCACCCTTGGTAATTGCATTCACCAGGATCCTTACCAGCAAGGCTGTCTGCAACCATTTGCAGAAATTTGGGGCTGGCTGGGGAGTGTTTACAGCTCATTTGAAGACAGATGTAAGCTCATGCTGACCATAAATCAAGCCCACCTTCCAAACCAGGGAAAACCTGTAGCCATAGCCATCATCATGCCAAAGCCAAGGTAATATGCCCTGCTTGGAGTGCTTTATATTGTGCCAGCCTGCTGATCTGGGGGATGGAGCACAAGGACAACCAGTTTGACTTCTTGCACAAGACTGTTTAGAGGCACATTCTTGAGTCCAGGTACTACTTTAAAATCATCTAAGTAAAGGGACCAGAATGGAGGTGAAAATTTTTCTTGGTACACCTCCAAGTTTTGAACTGTTTCTGTTGCTAACTAAACTGTCATGCAACTAGAACCCAACACATTTGCTACAGCTGTGTGGGCGTTAAAAGTCAAAGAAAAAGCTCTGAAAGAGCCTCATGATGTTATTGCCAGCTTTTGAGGAAAGCTAATAAAAACAACAGCTGGGGCTGGCAAACAAAGAAAATCTAAAATCCAGTATGGAATAACATTGGAAAAAAAGGAAAAAGTTTTGGCTTGTTTTTTTTTTTCCAATTTCTTTTTTTTCAAAGACTCTTTGCAGCCTGCTTCTGGTAGAGAAAATCCTCAGCATTACAGCATTTAGAGTGGCAGCTATTGGTAGACGATGGTTTCCAGTCTGTACCAGCCAGTTCATTACCATATTGTTGCAGTTGGTGTCAATGAACTTCAAACAGCCTTCAGCTTAGCCAAACACACCATATTCTACCTTGAATAATGATGCACTAGAAATGCATAGAAATAAATTGTAAGATTGCATATCCCTGTTCAAAACTCATACACTTGGCTACCTGATCAGTTCATAATTTTTATGTAAGAAACTTATCTGTACAAGAACTCTATGGAAACAAGATGAAAAAAACCCTGTCTCTCATTATGCTCACAGCCTGACTCTTCAGACTAGTGTGGATTGCTTGCCTCGGAAAAATGGGCATTAGTTAACAGAGAATGTCTTTTAAAAACTCACACAGAAAAGCAGAGAATAAATAATAAATGATAATAGCATATAACTCAAAGATCTTTTAACGCAGTGTGTGGGGTCAATGCACCGATGCTGCGTTTTTCCCACAGTGTCCCTCATGGAGACGTTTTGGCATTGCCCCGCTAGCACTCACGCAAGCACACAGTCTCACCCTCGCAGGTGGGCGCAAGCAGCCACTCACACACAAAGTTTCTGCACATTCGGGAGATGAAGAGGTAGGAGGGATTCTCTGCGTGGAATTCCGAGGCGTTTATTGGGTCCACACCACAGACCGAGAACAAATGCACTCGAAGGGGAACAGAGGCAAAGAACCCCGAACAATCGCGTGCACGTGGTTTTACCCCAGGGGGTACCAGGGGTGGGCAGAGCATCAATAACCAATAATCTGAGGGCTAGTGGGTAGAGGCAAGCTTGAGTGACATAACAGGCCAGTGGAAGAGGGGAGGGGAGGGGAGAGAGGACCAGGGGCCAGTGGGTACCGACGAAGGGAGAACTTTCTGTCACAGTGGTGTGGGGAGAGACCACTTTGTAGTAACATGGGGGGTGTAATGTGGACTTGAGCCACCGCAACAATCTTTAGATCTCAAAATGCTTTATGTAGCTATCTTCATGACAAAGAGACATCGGGACAAAGAGAGGTGGAGTAATTTACACAGTATCGCACAGCAGATCATTAGAAAGACCGGGAATAGTAGTGAGTATCCTGAGACCAAATCCACTGCGCTATCTTCAGGACCCATTGTGCCTTCCGTTATTGGCAGATAACGAATGTGAGGGAGATAAAGCACTGACAGTCCTAAGCTACAGTTAGACAAATATAGCCCAGCTGTTTTGCATCTGAAGCCTAGAGAAAAACATGCTTAATCAATTCCAAGATTCCTAGTTTATCATTCATTTGTTTAGTTTGACCAAAAAAAAAAAAAAAAAAACAAAGATAAAACTGGTATTCAGACCTTGGTTATTAAGTTTTTGAAATTTCTTTCGAAAAGCATTGTCTCTTTAAAATTTTGAGCAAATCAAACCAGTTTGAGAAATTTGTGTAAATAAATATGTATAAAAAAATAAGACAAGTGTGACTTCATGTGATCAGGATCTAACAGGCAGGCATTATTGAATTTAAGAGTTGTTGCTGTTCCCATAAGTCTGTGAGTTTTTTTACTATTTTAGAAGATACCTATTTTAAAAAAAATACATATATTCAAGGAAGCTACTTTACAGAGAAGAGCTAAATTTGTTTGTCATGGCAGAACTAACCTAATGGCTCCAAAGGATATTATATTGGTAGATGTTGCATAAATGAATCAAAAAATATACTAGGACAGTGGAAAAATTCTGGAGATCTTGAGTACAGTTCACATAAGACTTATGTAGAAGTGCTAATACAGCCATTGTCCCCACACAGTCTTATTAAAACCACTCCAGAGATATAAAAAAGCAGACTGTGACCATGAGTAGATAACTAGCTGTAACAGTAATGGGAAATGTCACTAAATGTCATTAGAGCCTGACATAGCCTAAATGATGGCAGTATGTTTAGTATAATGGAAGGATATAATGAGAATATGGCATTTCCTTTAAGGACAGTAGCAGATTCAGACCAGTAAATTAATTCAGTAGTAATGGCCAGCTGAGTAGGAAAGTAACTGGTTGTGCTGCCAAAACCCCTTTAGATTCATAGCAAACCTACAAACATAAAACCTTTAAAGGAAAAGAAAAGCAATCACCTTTATGAAGTGCAACAAGAGGTTGAAGCACAGATTGTGAGAAAAGCACTCTAATGAAGCCTGTTTCTTTCACAGTTTCCCAACAGGTACATAACTAAGGTTCCTAGCAAATAGAGTGAATTTTAATTTCTTCAGAAGACCCACAGAAACCCCAGTAATTAGATAAATCCCATGGAAGTCTTCTATTTCAAGTGGATAACCATGGAATCAATTTTATTCCAGAAATTCATTTATTCTGCTGAGTTCACTGTCTGAATAGGGAAATTAAGACTAACAAGCAGGGTCTAAAGACTAGTTGTACCTCACCTTTAAAGTAGAAGCCTTATGTTTGAAGTGAAAGAAGTGAAAGATGCCCTCGACATTAGGAGATTTACAGTTTGCTATGGATTTATTTTTTGCTAGACTGGTTGGTTTGTTTTGTACCTTTAAAAGCTGTGCTGAAGGGAGAGTTTTTCTGAATGAAGAGAAGTGACAGAAACAATTATGGTAAAAAATAAACAGAATGAAAATGTAAAGAATAATTTAGCAATGGGGAGGCTTTCTAATAGTTATGCTATTTGCTCCTAATAATCAAATTATAAATAAATAGATTTGCAAATGTCCTTAGAATAACTCAGTATTTATCAGGGATAATATCCAAAAGCAATCGCTACAATTCACAGTTCTCTATCTTGAATTTACTTTTCAATAGTCATGCTGATATTAGAAACAATAGAGACTGTTTTCCCAAACTGCAGTTATGAGATGGTGGGCCAAATGTGTTCTTCGAGCAACTCTACTGAAATCAGTGACTCAAAACCAGACACAACTTTAGCTTTATACGCTCAACCTTTGCAGGGGTAGTGAAAGAACTCTGTGGGCTAATGCAGCATAGAGCAGGACTAAAGCCATTTAATCTTTGTATTTAGGAAGACAGCAATTGAAAATTGTGGGAAAATTGGAAACATGTCAGGTTTCTATTTTACATTAGCTATGTTAGCTGTTAGTGTTGAAAATCTTGATCTCCAGTTCATGTTAAAAAGCTGAAGTTAGACAATAAAATTTTAAAAATTAAGAAAAATAAAAATTAGTTTTTCAAATTCCTCATCTATATGCATATGCTAGGCTGTATGGCTACTGGGCAGGATAAAATTACAGCACTCCTCCCCTTCAACCAGGTCTGTAGAACTTCCAGTGATTTTAATAGGAGTGAGAACAAGCACTATGCCAGCAGCTGAGACCATTTCTAAGAGAAAATCTGTGATTTCCCTTCAGCCCTTGATAAGTGTTTGGCAGCTGGGATTGTGAAGCTTTGGTGCTTTTGTACGCGGAAGGTTACTTTATCTCCTCACTCTGTAAAATAAATGATAAATATAACTTATTCCATTAAAATATATATTTAATAGGAAGGAAAACCTAATGCTTTTCAAGTATTTGTTCTCCCAACTTAGAATAAACCCCGGCTTCTTTTAAATTGCAAAGAAAGCCTGTAGGGGATAGATGGTTGATATTCTGGAGAAGACAGAGTTCTGCTGTAATACTTTTCAGAGGATGATGAGATGGCAAGCAATATCCAAAATTCTTAACAGTAGATACTTAGCAGTAAATGCATAGCTCTGGAGATTCAGGGATCATCTCTATTGTAGTTTCCTAGGCAGGAGACACTGGAGAATTATCCTGCTTCCAAAACATACATTTTTCAGGGCTGAGTGAAAGCAGAAGCTAGTGCCTAAACGGGGTGACCTTGGACCTACAGTAACCAGAATATGGACATGAAAACTGCAACAGCTCTTGTTTACCATGATCTTGTCACTTGGCTAGATTGCAACACATACAGACAAGTTTTATCTGTGGTCAGACCCTGCTGTGAGAGTCTGTAATTGCAATGATACCAGAGAAAACCAGCAGATTTAATCCAACAGTTCTCCTTCATGGTTTCTGCAGTCTTTGCTGAAGGTGTTGTGATAAATATTATCTTTTTGGGGGTGGGATTGAAAAAGAATAATTTCACTGAGAAAAAGAAAAGAAAACAAGAATTCAGCTTCATGCAAAGAATCACACAGATAGCAACTTTGCTGTAGTACACAAAGGAAGCTCATTCAATGAGACTTTCTCTGGAGGTCAAAGTATATAATTACTGTTTGTACGTTCCTTGTTATCACACAGCTTTGGAAGTAACCTCCTGAAATCCAGTAATTCAGAGTCCTCTCCATCCACTGGACACAATAGTTATTGCCATCCTGAGATAAAGAATAAAAGAGAGATCTAGATTTGTTATGTTCAATTTAAGTGCCTTAAGACATGAAATATTAGAATTAAGCATTTGGTTTTGGGTGGGATGTCTGAAAACCTGGCAGAAAAAAAAGTGATTCTTAAGCAGAATGTCTCAATTCCCCCAGTTGCAGGGATGGTATGGTGTCACTCCACAGGATCATCCAAGCCACAGACTTAGGCTTGGATTTTATTTGACTAAATATGGAGTTTATAAACAGTAGGTACCCACAGGCAATCTAAACTTTCTGATGCTGATGATGAGCACTGTCAGCTCGGGTGCATCTCTGGATATTGACAATTACCCAGGCTAAAGACTGAAGCACCAGATGAGAGATGGGCTGCTATCATCACAGATCAGGGTCTCTCTGGGTATATTAAAGCAAATTAAATTAGGTGTCATGAGAAGCTTCAGAACAGATGAGACAATACTTTTAGATACCTGCAGCATTAGATGGTGACAGGGTGTAAGCAACCCAGTCTTTGTCTAGAGTCTAGCAGAGTTTAAGGTGATAGGGTCCCAGTGCAGGTGGGGTTAGTCAGAGTAATCTAGATAGAAACAACATTCGGCACTATGAGAATCATCAAGCTGGGTTATTAATAACTAACGTGTTAAGTGTTAAAGAAAAACAGCTTTGTAAATGACTGTCACTTTCCTATTGTAGTATCACTAACTCACGTGTGATTATAGAGCACATTTGTCACAGTGGTTTGAAAGGTCAAGAACAATTTTTTACTTTACAAAAACAAGTCACTAGGCAAGACTATGTTTAGAGACACAGAAAACAAAACCAGCTGCTAAAATTTCCTTCCAACAAAGGGAAGTCTTTTCATCATTGTGTCTACTTTCATGTTTGTCTTAGGTATACCAGTTGGCTGATAAAGGTCAATATTTATCCAGACTTACTACAAAGCGATATTAGAAATGACAGCACTTTCCTGCATTTAGCAAAAGAAAGATCTAGGCATAAGTAAAGATGATATTAATTTACATAAATATTGACATTTTTAACAGAGACCATTCCATAGACTTACAAGAATGCATATGCATTTACACATAACAGATTCATTTCATAACACAGTACTTGCCCAGCTTAATTTGCTCTTCATCTATGAGTTTAGCTATTTGCATGTTCCTCCTATCATTATACCATAAATGAACTAAAAAGCACTGTAGTCTAGAAAAGGTTTCCTTAGAAAGTCACCATTTAATATCATTGGTGTTTTTTCCCCAAAGTGTGATTATTTACTCTTACATGAATCACTTCTATGTCTATGTTTTCTGCTTGCATTTTTCTTATAACCATTTCCAAATTACACTGTATTTAGAAATGGTTATTTGATATGCAGGAAGTCTTTGTATTTTATCTTTCATGACAGAAATCTTTGAGCAGAAAATTGTTTCCTTCCCATCTGATAGAACTGAAGACCGATGGCAAAAGCTTCCTCCTGTGGAACTTTGAGAGGAGGCAGTACGTTAACTGATGTTTGCATACTACATGACTGTGAGAAATGCACATCTATTGCTATCAGTTTTCAAACCATCAGATTACTCACATATTTAATGTGTGAGTAGTCACATATAGTTCCATGAAAATTCCCACCTGCCTAGAAACAACTGTGTACGTAAGAGCTTTACTGATGGCAATGAGGAATCAAGTTGTATCACATAATTTCCCATCCATCTTAAGAGAGGAAATACGGACATCTCTTTGCCTGTACCATTACATTTTCCTTACTTTTTTTTAACAGTCCATCCAGGGATTTCATTATTCAGAAAGATATCCACTCTTTTCTATTTCAGCATTTTTTGAAATGTGATTATTTTAATCCCGTATTTTTCAGTAGCACTGGGAGAAAAGAAAATCTCAGAAGGGGCTAAGTATTTATTTTTCTGCACCTTATTTTCTGCATGCACTTTTTTATGGCATTCTTAGCCACAAGCCCTATCAAGGAACAATAAGTCACAGAAATGCAGCATAGCCAGTGAAATTTTATGAGAATTTTCAACATTTTGAGTGACAGGAGCCACAATCTTGTCATTTTGTTTTCTTAGTGTTTGGGTTATTTTTTTGTACAGGGAATAATAAAAATGGCATGACTAGACTTCAGCGCTTTGAGTCATATACATGCTGAAGTGTTCCACTGAACTGGCAGTGACTTAATTTGGATTATTTTAAAAAGTTTGTAGATTAAAAACAAAGAAAAAAGCCTGGGTTTTTGTATGGTGAAGTACCAAATTTCAATACTGCAATTTGCACTCTAGAGGAGTAGATCACTCTGAGATTACTTACAATAATTTTGACCCTTCTCTTTTGTAAAGGTTGTTGCTTCTCTCTGGCTCTTTCCTCTCTAGTATAATTTGCAGGCTAGTTTGAGACCTTGATATCAGTAGGGTCAGCTTCACTTTACAGTAACATCCGTAGGATCAAGACAAAACCTAATGCAGACTTCTCTACTTCCCCCACATGAATTAATCAAAACAACTGTGATATGAAAAATGTTGTGCTGTTTTTTGCTTTTTCTCTTCTACAGATGCATGTAGTTACAGCAACTTGTTAGTGGACCTTGGGGATCTGAATATTGCATACCAGAGCTGGTTTACGCCAATTATTATGTTGAGTGATGAAACTGCTTTGTATCATTTCGTTTGTGAATGTGAACAGCAGGTGAATGTTATAGTTTCTGCTTTCCAATTATAAATCACACAAAGTGAAATCTCAGTTCTCTGAGTAAGGGCCGTAAAAGCAGTGGAGTGTAAGTAGACTACTGTTTCTTGTGAAAAGCGGTCTGAGATTGGAGTTTATTGATGTGGGTTTTTTTTCCACACCTCCCTGTCATAGTTAGCTTTTAAGACCAAAATTGAAAAATTATTAGATAAAGGAACTGAATGGAAAGCAAGTAAAAAACGCACTACAAAGACTGTATTTGGGAATATAAACCATAGATAGGTCCAGCACTGATGCATTCAAGTGGGCCAGTAATATGAAGTTCACTTTGAGAATAACTGGTTTTCTATAGGTGGACTTTCAAGACAAAAAATGTGAAAGAATATGGTAATGGTAACAGGACTCTCTTTCCAATCCAATTTCTGGCATAGACTAAGCATGTCTTTAAATATTTATAATTTTGAGATCCTCCTTGAAGTGTATATGCGAAGACCTCTGTGACACTTGAGTCTGCAGTCTAGACTAATGTGGGTGGACAAAGGCTAAGATTCCTTACAGACAAAATAGAAAGCATTTGATGGTAACAGTATGTATCTAACAACATCAAAAGGACTGCATTCAGTTGCTGAAGGAAAATCTGCAGAATCAGAATAATTTTTTTCTGAAATAGGTATTCTGCTAGCCATATTGGTATTCCAGCTTTGGGTTCCCTAGTGCAAGAGAGACTGTACTTACCGAAGTGAACGCCCCACGTACCACCAAGGTGGTCAGAGGGATGGAACGCAGAGCACGGAAGCTGAAGTCCACTTATTTAGGTAAACCTGAAGATTAAAAGACTGGAGGTGGACATAGTATTCTCTAGAGTCACTTAAAGGAAGGCTATAGAGGAGATGAGGCGTCTTGCATATGCATAGAGAAAGGACAAAAAAGCCGTGGTCACCAGTTGCAAAAAAAAGGAAATTCTGTAAATATTAAGAAAAGAAAGATCACCATCAGGAGCCCAAACACAGGAACAGCTGCACAGAGATTCTGCATTCTTAGACATACTCAAATGGATGCCTTAAATGGCTACCTAGAAACAGAGACTAGACAGGAGTAAGGGAATAAAGGTAGGTATTTATTTGAAAGGCCTTCAAAGGTACATCCTGGGGAGCCAGAGGCTACTTCCAAAATAGACCCCAAGATGGACGATAAGTCACGAGTTCTTCACACTTTTATAGGTTTGGTCCATTTGCATATCAGCATAAATTCACCAATTAAAACTTTAGCTAACAATGTAACTTCAATTTCTCCGCCTCTCTCGCAGCCCTAGTTTACACCTTTGGGCCTAGGGCAGTCTGAGTGTCCTTGAATAGCAAGCTCAGAGAAGCTTTGTTGTGTCTATCTGGCCTAGGAGAGCAGCTAACGAGCTACAAGAAACCTCAGAGTTACACACCAGGAGATACAGAACCTGAAAAGTACAAAAGTTAAAACCTAAGGCATCAAAATGACTGGGCAAAGTCTGGCTATGTCATCTTCCTTTGAGTTTGGGGGCAGAGGGGAGGAAAGGCTGGATTTGAGACCTCCAGAAGTATCTTCTGACCTGGATCACTCAGTTAGTCTATAATTCTCACTCTGTTAGTTTATGATTCTGTTCTGCAAGTTCATGATTTGTGTTTCTTCCATGTTTTAAATTTGGGGGAGGGAGTTGGGAAGGGGTAACTTATTCTCGTCATGAGCACATACGGTAATTTCTTCTGATGATATAGTATCTTATTCTTCTTGTCCATGCAATTTTGTCTAGTAAGGGCTATGATAATTGTCACTGAGTGACATTTCATATTACCTTATGTGTATGCATCTCATAGGAAGCTATTTTTAGAAGGTTTTTTAATCCTATTGACTGGGGATCAGCAAGGACCAATTTGAATTTAGCTCTGTTCCCACCAACAAGTATGAGAAAAGAAAAAACAATATTCAGCTCTTACCTATTTTTTCAGAGAGTTATAACATTCTGAGATGTACATTCACTGACTGCAAAAGAGTCACATACTAATGAAGTCCCAAGATAGATCTACCAACAAAGGCATACAGTAGTACAATACTGTGCTTCATTATGTCTCATACTTATCTGTGGTGCATTATGAAGGTTCAAAAAGAGATGTGCAGATTTTTGAAGCAAGTAGGCTAAGACTGTTTGTCTTACACTTTGACTGGGCTTTTGTTTACACAATACTAAATGTGCAGAACAGTTCAAAGGTCAAAATTGACTGGGAAAAATCTCTGTAGAAGATTCGGTGCCATTAAAAAACAAACATAGGATGAATTTAATAGAATTCGGAAATTTTTAAGTTTTATCTGCTCACGGAATTTTTAACCAACTTGCTTAAAGATGTGAAATTACACATCACAAAATGTGGGATTTTTTTATAAGAGGAGGTTAGTAATATACTGTAAAGGTTCTATTAAAGTTTTTTAACTACATAATTGATACCATCTGGTGTTTCAGAAAAGACTAATCTGATTTGGGATGAACTATGAAAATCACGGATCAGTACCAAGAATACGTATTTCTAGGTTACTGAAACCATAAATATAAGATACTGAACTTTTCAGCTTACTATGTGAAGTTTTATGTATGTAATTATGTATTTGCTTGATGAAAAAGTTCTTTGTACATTGGAATATCAGAAAATTACACTTCCAATTTCTTTTTAAGTATAGTCACACTTATTTTTTAATCCTTTTTCTTTAATATTCATCTAGTTTAGCTCAGGAAATATTTTTGATCCATCTGGTTTCCCTCTGTAAAAGTCTGGAAATATGAATTGTTATGCAGCATGAAGCTCCTATTTTTTTCTAAGGAGATAAAATGTTTACAGTGATGCCACTGACTGGACTCTACATTGCTTGTGCAAAGGCTATCTGGTTGCTCTGTAACTATGATTCAGTAATTCTAGTTCCAGATGTAATAACTTTTTGCTGCTCTGTTTTTTAAATTCATAATTAGATTTCAAAACTTATGCAGGTTATTACCATGAATCTGTGAATAACAGCCCCAGTTAAATGGCAGGAAGGAATCTCAAGTGAATTAGGAAATGGCCCTTTGTCATGTTTTGGTACACCATTGCCAACAGCCAGTTCTACCCTCTTCTCCACTGTAATTAGTGACTTTTGCCTTATCGGCACCTGAATGAGAACGAGGTGGATAAAGTTACATGCAACACGGGGAAAAATTTGATCCTTTTACTAGTGTTACTAGCTAGTTGGCCTGTATCACTGCAGTCAGAGCTTGGGAAGCTGGGAAAGAAGTGAAGTTTTGGGCCCACTTCCAACATTGTGGGTATCACATATCTATAGTTTGCTGAAAATATCAGATCAGAAAGATCATATTTTGGAATCTCTTTGTACAGATCTAAATGACTGTACACTGCAAAAAAGAAGCCCTCAGGATCACAGTAACTCTTAGAGAAGCCCCATTGTACTTTAACACTGTCCTATTCTAACCAGACGAGCTTACCAATCACTAGATAGACTTAGGAGTCATCTGCTTTTGATAATGTCAGTTGGGATTTCCAGTCAGATATCTCACTAGAAATGTGGGTTGCTCAGCTTACAAAGTGCAAGGAGAATGGATCCTTTTCAGAGAAACCGACAAGGCCCAGGGGATGAGGCTATTGTGGTACAGGCTTGATTCAGACAAATCCAACAAGTCTAATTCCCTAGATATGTGAAAGAGCTGGAAAGCAGACGGCAGTGAACAGATCCAGGATTGTAACTGGGAATGGCAAAAGGCAAGTTCCAGGTGTTTTCTAGACATGGTCCTCAGTTTTACTGTTCTTATAACCAAATTTATGTCTGCTGGTTTTTGAAGAAAATACTGAGTGGTCTTACACCATTGAAAATATTACAAAGGTGGGAGGGAAATGTGTTGCCAAAATAAAGATGTAAAATGTGGGCACATATGTGAAATTTTCCATTGAAAACATAATAGTACAGTTGAGGGAAAGTCTGCTTTCTAGTCACCGAGGTACAAAAATAAGTAAGGTTTGATGCCACATTCATCAATGTTCTTTTATTAAAGCCACTGGAAGGTGAGAATCAAATAGAGTATAAACAGTCCCTTTTATGACAGCAAAGAAATTGAGAATAACAAAGAAAGATGAAAAGGACAGTGGTTCTTTTTTACCTACATTTGCTGTTTGCTTTTCTTTTTCTATTTCATTTTGGTTTTGTGTTTTTTTTAAAATTCACCATATTTACTCATTTCTAAGTGGCTTCAAATATATTGATTTATATTAAAGCCTAACATTAGCATCAAGCTAATTTTTTATTATGTATCTAGTGTTTTGGGGGTGGGGGATGAAATGGAAGCAAGATTTAATTACGTGTATATTGTCAGGATTCAAATGAGCTGTAATTAATTTCTGCTCGTGAAATTTTTATATTCTCTATAATAACCATGGGGAAAATTATTACTGTATTTGCTGAAACATTTGTAACACGTTCAAGGAAAAAACACCCTCAGATTTCAGCTGGCGAGCCTATTCCTTGATACACAAAAATACCTATGCTTGAGTGACCTAGCTAATGATGAATACAAGGGAAAATTCTCCATGTCCCCAAACATAACTGCTAAACATATATGTGTCTACAAGCTTTTTATCACACCTCCGTTGAAAATGCAACAAATGATTATGTAGCTGAATAAAGCTGCTTCATTGCTTCACTGCTCTTATCCAAGATATGGCCTCTATCCTTGAGTGGACCCCAAAAATCTTTAAAAAATCCTCAGGGACAAAAGAGAGCATTTTAATGGGTGAACTTCTTTACGTTTTGTTGCACTTTTCTCCTGTGTATATTATGAAATATGTTGCAATATATAAAGATAACAAGTATCATGTCTTGACTATAGACAACTACAAGAATTGTCAACATTTGGGCTGTTTTATTGTCAATGACAAATATGATTTTTAACGGTGAGTTCCTTTGCAAGTCTAGGATGTCTAACTAACATTTTAGTAGCTGCTTCCATTGAATTACACTACCATTAATCATCGCCACTAATTCAATAAAAACACTGTCAATAAGATAAAACATTTTTCTATTGAATTAATGAGGGTGGTTGGTTACTAATAGGATATGACTGCATTAGGGAAATGTTTAAAGGAACATGATAGATTAACAAGGAAACATTTAATAAACATTTCGTATAATTTTTAACTCATTCCAAACCCTATGAGAAAGGAATGGAAATGTATATTATGAAGATAGCCATTGCATAAACTTGCTGAATATCATCACTTTACTGTTTCATTTGACAGTGTGTAAACTAAGACATATGACTGGTCCTTTCCTGATTTTCTGTTTTGCCATTTATAAAAAAAGAGGAATTGCACACACCCTTTGTTCAGTGCTATAAGATTTCCCAATAGAAATACTGAACATGAGCCATACATTATTCATATGTAGAGAGGTTTTATCTTTCTATGAGAAAAGATGTTCTAAACCCACCTCAGATAATGATTGTTTCTGTAGCCTTAGGCAACTCACTTATGGCCTTTCAGAAGTTGCATTTAAATTTTCCTTGGGTTTTAGTTAATGTAATATCTGAGTAGCAGTATCTCTGCACTTCAGGCTGTTCACTGTTGTGGTTTGTTGTAGGAGTGGGGAAATACAGCCTTACAGCTCACCTTAAGCTGAGCCTTAAGCTCAATTTCTTCAGCTGTAAAGTAGTTGCAACAATACTTGTATCTGTCCACACTGACTTCAGAATTAGTGACCCGATGGCCAGAAATGAATTTTACTATGAGAATGAGTTAAAAATAATAAGTTCATTTGTTTATTGGAAGGCAAAATGGTAATTTCCTGAGGATGTTTGGACACTGCAAAATAGCATAGCTACTGTAACATGAAAAGCAGAGTAATATAGTTAATTGTCGGTGGAAGAGCTTTACCTTTCCTTTTGTGCCTACACGTGTCTAGTGTATCAGGTACTGAAGGGACAGTAATTCCAGCCATAGAACACTGCATGCATTTAACATTGGACATAGACTTATACCAGCCATGATGGAGCAAATAAGGTCTCTCTAGCATTACATTTGAGAAAAACCTTCCTCCATGCAAGTGGTTCTCTTTACCTGATTTCAGTTTTGCTGTGTGTGATAAATGTGATAATGTGATAAATCCTGGTTTAATGTGGTATGAACTTTATAGTGGCGCTAAAGAGAGTTGCCTTCTTATTGGAGAGAAATTAAAACATGTATAATTTTGCAAAGTGTGACTCTGGATGTGTGTGTTCTCTCCATCTTTGGCTTCAACCTGCCTAGGGCACACAAAGTACACCATATTGTGATGATGTACCATGTACTTATGAAACATAGCTTTATGAAACAGGTAATCTTCTTCAAATTAATATATCATGGTATGTTTGACACATAAATACGACCAAAAAAAAAAAGTTCTTTACAGTTTTGCACTTATGTCCTTAAAGTGTGGAAGTAGTGAAATGGATATATCCCAATTTGTTATTTTTTCAGGATTTTGCGGAAGCAAGGATTTTTTTGACTCCTTTTTGTTTAAACAGAAAACCAAGGAAAGTTATTAAAATTTCACAGTATTGCAGTCCAGTATTAGAAATTGATTTACTTTATTATTTTGAGCCCTGATAAACCTCATAAAGCAAAGTTATGGTAAGAAGGATCACATCCGAACAGTGTTTTAGCCTAATAATAATAAGAATGTTAAAGAAGGAAACACCACTGATTATATGATATGTAACAGAATATTACTCTTATACAGAAGAAAATTCTACTGTTTTGGAAGCTTAGTATAATTCAAAATGCAAAAGATACAAAATAATTAAGAAAAATCTATTGAATTTTATTGCGTCTATCATAGTAATATCTAGTAAAATATTAATTGTTCTACAAGATTAAAACTGGTGATTTATAGTTGTTTCAGAAGACTGCCTTTCTGCTCTCATAAACACTGTGACTTTTGATGGAAAATGATATACAGGGTCTTCATTTACTAAATAAATAAAAAGTGATAAGTGGACAGGGCATTAAAGAGTGTGAAAATGTAAAAGCAGAAACCAAAATTGTAATATAATGCCTTCGGAGTAATCCGAATTCTATTTTAAAATCAATGTTTTGATATTGCCAAGCACTGTTATATGATACGTTTGTAAAAGCCCTCCTACTAAAAACTTCTAAAAATAACCAGAAAAGAATTATAATATTTCTCAACAATTGAATCCAGCTTTTTTGTTTGTTTGTTTGTTTTGCTTGTTTTGTTTTATTTTGTTTCTTAACATATAGGCATATATGAAAAAATTTTTAAGAGTCTTAAGCATTTTCAAACTCCTGATAGGCCATATTGTGCATAAATTCTCTCAGGCATTATTCCTATTAGTAATATCACTATGGAAAAATATCTCTTAAATTTAGTGTTAAATATTTGTTTTGTTATAGTCACAATGATTTGTGTTTTTAATAAACAAATCACAAGTGAATGGCAATATTAAAGCTATATATTTATCCATAATTATTAATCTTCCATTAAAATAATCATGCTAAACAATTGACGTGTGGGCATTACTATCAAGTTATAAGCTTTATTCCACATGCTTTGCAAAAGATTCATTGGAGTCTTAGCAAAGTGCTTCTTTTCACAGCATGTGTGAAGGTCTATAAGTTTTTTAAGAACTCCTAATAATCAGCTGTTTTCAACATTTATCAAGGCTCCAGCAACTCCTACTTCTCTTCTGGTGCTGGCTCACCACTCTACTACTTTTATCTTAGTAGAATTTGCCAATTAAAGCTGGACAGCTGTAAATTGTATTCCAAAAAGGAATACTTTCTTTCTAAAATTTAAATAACCTGGAGACCTCAGTTTAAAAAGAGAAATAGAGATCAGTACTTAAACATGTACGTTCCTCTCTTTAGTGCCACTTTGAGAGCTTAAAAAGTCTCAATAACACTTAAAGGCAGAATGATCTTGAAAGTTTTACAACACAACTGATATTTAATTAGCCTCAAATCTGTGCTAGAAAGACGTTTGTATACCCAGAGCACTACTCTATCCAAGAGTGAGCATATTAGGGTTTATATCGCCATTTCATTTCTCAGTGGTACATCTTATGGAATGCTGTGTTTGGGGCAGGGGGAAAGCATTCAACTGGAAAGGACTCTGGTGAGAGCACAGTACAAAAATATCATTAAAGGACAGCAACTAAAAATGTTAAGATGACACTTTGCTATTGCTACTCTTTGAAATACTATTGTTGAGATTTAAATGTTCGTATTGTAGGCACATGTCAACATCTGTGTCTAGCTATTTTCAAACTGTTGATGACTTATGTATGTCTGCTTTCATGGCACAGAGATGCAAGTACCAGACAAGTGGGAACACATACTCCCTTTCTGCCTTAAAATTTCACACAATAGCATGCTGATAGATAAAGTTGTAATAGGTAAAATTTCTACTTCCAACATACAAAGGGCTTTTAGTATTTAAAAATACCTCAAAGACAGAGACAGTGGAAGACCCTCTTTGCACTCCAGTTCTTCAGCTTAAGAATCAGGAATGTGAACTATCATAGTTGTTTGATATGGGTACTGGGAGAACAATCTAGTGGGTTACGTCCCTGACTTTTATCACCAAAACCATAATTTAAAGCAGTTACATAATTCTCAGAAGGAGCTGGGTGTCCCCTCACCCCTTAGGATACATTCCACTAGTATAATCTCTGTGCAAACAACTGGTTTGTACAGTGTGAACCTGATTTAGTAAAGTAGAGTTCAATCCTACTAGGATTGCTTTATTTTTCTATGGCCCTTAAGGTCATCATATGTGCTAGCAATATGTAAGGAAGGATCCAGGAAGAAGAAAGAGGAAATATTTGAGATGTGGAATTTCCTTCTGTAGTGCCATTAGTGTAATTAAAAAAAATAAACACTTCATTTCTATAAGGACTTGCAATGTTGCTGTGGGAAATAATGGAATGTTTCTCCAAAATTAAAACAAATCTGGATTATCCTCATGAATATTTCTACCCTCCAACAAACTGAATTGGGCATTTCTGCATCACTGGCTTTGTCAGCTGTTGTCAAATTTCTGAGTGTGTGGCAAGGTAGGACATCAGAAAAAAAAAAAGACAGCTTTTTTTCTCTTGACAAAGTTATTAACTTTTCTTTATATTCTAGAAGCTGCTAGATTTTTAGAAAGAGATTGTAAAACGAAGAAAACTAATATTAATTTGGATCAAAATAATAGATGGAAGTCCTTGTCCTCTGTTCCTCCAACCCAAAATGTTAAACTAAGATTTTTTTTTCTCAAAGAATCACAGAATGATTTAGTTTAAGACCTCTGAGATCATTGAGTCCAGCCTGTGATCTAACACCACCTTCTCAACTGGACCATGGCACTGAGTGCCACGTGCAATCTTTTCTTAAACTCTTCCAGGGACAATAATGCTACTGTCTCCCTGGGCAGTCCATTCCAATGTTTAATTACTCTTCCTGTGAAGAAATTCTTCCTAATGAAGAATTTAGGTTCCTACCTAAACCTCCCCTGGCACAGCTTTAAGACTGTGTCCTCTTGTCCTGTAATTTGTTGTCTGGGAGAAGAGGTTGACTCCCACCTGGCTACAACCTCCTTTCAGGGATTTGTAGTGAGTGATAAGGTCCCCTCTGAGCCTCCTTTTCTCCAGGCTAAAAATTTCTCCTTCAAACCTTAGATTTTACTGCATGGAGCTTGTCGTGTACAAAATCATTCCTCCAGAATATGCTCTGTCTCCTTTCAGCTGAGTAATAGAGCTTTCTTTCCATGCTAAATTACCTAGGAATATTTATTAACTCAAGCAAGGACTTAATATATGATCTTAATTATAAAATGCTCTTAGATAAAACCTGTCAAGCTCTCAATAAATGGATGCAACTCCCAATGTCTCTGATTGCAAAGTAAATATAATCAAAATTACTATAGTCCCTAAATTTAATTATCTGTTACTGAACATTCCTTTACTTCTTTCGGCAGAATTTAAAAAAAAAAACTTTAATACATCTTTTAAAGATTCCTCTGACTATATAAAATATTGGATTAGTTATAATAGCATTGACTTTATTTTTTAAAAGTAAACTAGTTTCATCAGACTTTTGCTGAATTCCAGGCTCAATAAAAAAATATATATAGACAGAATTCAACAAAGATCTACTTAGAGTTAGAGCTAGGAAGACAGTGAAGACTAATGTGAAGTACTGCTGGAGAAGTTATTTACCCATTTCATGTATCCTTGAAATTTCCTAATAGATTTTTTGCCTTGGCTGATACAGGATTGGAGAACACACAAAAGAACCTTGTGCAATTACTATGACTGCAAGAGGAAGATCTAAATGTGAATTAATGCAGTAAGATTAAGTAGACAGGGTTTGGGGCACTTTGTAGGAGAAGGTAAATGTCTGTTTCTTTGCAAATAGCTGATAAAAAGACTCACTGTGATGTTTCACAAATGGCCTTTCTAGAAGAAATATCCCATTCAGCACTTTCCATTGACTATGGACTATTGACTATGTTTGAGGTTGGAATCTGGCTTTCACTTCCCATCTTTCTGTGACTGAATATCTCAGGGCTCTTTATTTGGCAAAACTATTTGCCTAGTCTCAGCTAATGTTCCTGGTTCCCCAAAAGGTTCATTTTTGTGGGTGCATCTAAAAAGTTGTACACATTGAACTTTAGACACATACATTAAACTTACATGCTATAAAAATAGCAAAGTACAAAGATTTTGAAACCCTGATGCTATACAAGTGTCAAATAATGTTCACCATATTTTTAGATGGACGGAATAGAGGTAAAATATCTTTTTTTGCATCATGAATTAAAAGAATACAAACTATAAGCACTGAGCTATTTCTCACAGCTCTTCCTGTTTGCTTTGTGTATAAGTCTGCCTGTCTTATCATCTTACCTGCTCCCCGAAGATAAAAATATCAGTAATATCTTCCAAGGAGATGTGTGTTTTCTGAGACAAAAAGTTCCTGCCATACTTGACTCCTCTTCTGAGTTTAACCTCGTGGGTGGGACCCACTTAAGGCTTTTTGAGGGCAGTCTGCAAGATGTTTATGTTCTTCTGTTCTTCAGACTTCTTTGTGATAGTTCCCTTAATAGTTCTCTTTGTGCAGTACCTTAAAGCAGCACACAGCACTCTTTCTGTCCATCTGTGAGCATGTCACTCTGACTATACAGATACCTGATTTTCTCAGAATTCTTCAGTGAAAATATATTTCAGGTGGCAGCAGGCATTTTGCCATGGTAAAACTATTCAGCGTGTAAACATTGTTAGGATGTCTGATCTAGCAGCGTGAAGTCACTTTCTTCAGATCTGAGAGACACTGGTTTAAATCTTTTCTTTGCAGTATGTATAGCAGATAGCCCTTACCCTAAGCTTGATAGGGCTCAGAGGAGAATTTCCATGCTCAGCACCAAAATTCAATTTAGTTATCAATGACTGAATAAAATTGTCTCACTGCCTGGTGACATTTTCCAGACTATGCCTGTAATCATCCATATGTAGAAATGACCCTTAAACCTTGGTTGGACCATAACATAGGTATTTCTCTGTATCTTCCAAGCAAGAGATAAACTAGTATTCATCCTTAAAGTCTTCTAATTGAGTTGACACCACAAAGTGTAACAGGTCAACATCCACATTTTATACAGTGCTTCAATGTTTGGCTGCACATCCAATATACCAGAGCCCTGTGAAAAATCTCTCACTCTGCTGCAACTTTCAAGATGATATGGATTTCAGTAGTTTCCAATACGTAAGAGATATATGTGCTGTGAGCAGCAAGTAGCACCACTCATAAATGCTTTAATGGGACACCAGTCCATAGTGCCTCATTGTGCTCTAAATGGTGCAAATGGTGCAACAGCAAAATGGAGAAGCAGAATTTTGTTAATTTATGTGTGGTCAGGATGCATCACATAAGCCTTTGCAGTGTGGAGATGTTTAGGCAATGCTAAAAAAGTCCCTCTAGAAAATCTAACTTATTTGCTTGAATATTTTTGTGACTGATTTTTTTTCTGAAGTCTGTAATTGAGTCTGTAATGCCTTTGTTTTCAGATACAGTTTTCCATTTAGAAGACAAGCTACTGATGTAGAGATAGGTTATTGGCATTCTCAGTATTATGTCCCTGAACTTTGAGGCACTTGGAAAAAACATCTCTTTCAGCTACATTACTAACATTTTCTTGGTTTTGTCTTGTCCCATGGAGTGTTTCTATGTAAAAAAGGCACTTCCAGGAATTTCATTAAGGTATTGGGAAGGCCAGTGTACTGAAGCTGAACTCTATTCCCAGAACTATCAGCAATCTGTCAGACACAAGGTTTCCTGGAATAACATCAGAACCCCTGCCTGTTATAGCCAAAGGAATGGTGGTAGTCCCTCTCTAGCAAATTGTATTTAAGTGTAGTTTGCTGTGAAAGAGACAATTGTTTGGAAACCCCAGAGGCATTAGGTACATTACTAAATCTTAGGCAGCTAGACAGATCCTAAAAGTTGGGACTGCTGAATAACAAGACTTTCTGGTACATCTGCAAATTTACACAGTGGTGAAATTTGAGTACAGGGAATGGTGAAATGAGAATGAAGGGAAGGCTACATCTCTCCCAGCTGAAACCTGACAAAAAAATTGAAATTTGTATTTTTCCAAATATTTTTTGTATGCATGAATTGATGATAAACAAAGCAAGTAAAATCTCAAGCTTCTCGTTTTGTATCTTTTCTTTTATTGCAAATTAGAATCAGCAGCTCAAACTGGAGTCTTTTCGTGGAATGAGATTTGCAACAAAAAGGATCTGTTCAGAAAAAAAAATTTCTGAAGAATTCGAAGACATGTTCATGAATATGAAATAATAAATGTGAAACAAAATATTTTGACATTAGTGAAGTTTAATGTTTTAACACTAGTGATATGAATGAGAAAGTCACAAGACTTCCCTTTGACACTAATTTTGTCATCAATATGATACATTTCTGCAAAATGATTTGATTACAAAAAAGCAGCATTTTCTGCAGGTTTTTTTTTTTTAGCTGTGTACGGCTTAATATAAAAAAGTCTGGAAATAATAATGAAACCTACTCTTTTTGCCTAATTAATTCCTGGAAAAAATGACTGCTTATATATGTTAAGTCCTAAACTGTTTCAACCTTGAGAATGCTAGGGAAGCTTCTTCAGAAAAGCAAAAAGCAAGAATAACTGAGGGCATGACAGTGGAAGAAAAAAAAGGTGGATCCATGCTCCAGTAGCTTTAGAGGGGTAATTTCTCAGTCTTATTCCCAGCCTTTTCACATATTTTCTCTATTTGGCAATAAGCTGTCAAAGAAGGGATTTTCATCTAAGTAATGGTCTTGACTGTTACCGATTGATCCAAATTTATATATTGAAGAACTGAATGTCTTTTCACACTCTCTACTCAGAATGGTTTTTAATTAGCTTAGTAGGCATCATAGCAGAATAAAGGCTAAAATAAAAGTAATCATTTTGATTATTCTCTTTTATGTTATAGCAAATGAACATTGCTTGAGAGATCTTTGTCTCTAAACATTAAAAAGTACACTGTGATTTATGCCAAGTAAAACACAGTCTGAAGGATGAGAGATCTGTGATTGCCTTTGTTTTGCATAATGCAATTAGATAGATGCATGCCAAAATACGGATGATGTACAGTGAGTACACTAATTGTACTGGTTGCATTTGTTTTCATTTTTTACAATACAAATTCATTTTTGAATGTAGATTCTTTACACCTTTAACTGTGGTGATGACTCTCACATGTCAGAGTATAATAATGCAGAATAAACACAGTCTGTACACTAGTTGTCTTCACTTTTTTTCCCCTTACAGCATCTAAAAGAAGTGACATTTTGACTGTTTAGATATACCCTTATATTCCCAGTTTTCTATGGCTGGTGACAATCTGTAGGAGTGAAGTACTACCCACTTTAGAGGAAGACCGAGTTAAGAATCACTTAAGAAAGACGAGCGTACCCAAGTGTATGTGACCAGATAAAATGAAATCAAGGGTGCTGAGGGGATTGCTTGACACCATTGTGAGCCTAACTTTTCATCATTTTCAAGAGTTTCAGATGACTGGAAAGGTTCCTGACAGACAAAAAAAGGCAGACATCAAGCTTACTCTAAAGATAATAAAATAGATATCTGATATTGACCAGCCTATCTTCAGTCTCTAGGAATGATAACCAAATCTTCCCAGAAGCTGTGGCCAAGCTACTGACAGACTGTATAAATGGGAACAGCCAGCATGACCAAGAGTGAGTCGTACCTGACCAGCCTGATTGCCTTCTATCATGAGGTGACCAGCTGTACAGATGAGAGGTGGCAGTGGATGAGATTTACCTTGAATTTAGCAAGACTTTTGGCACAATATCCCATAGTATTGGTACAGTCAAATTGGAGAGACAAAACTCCTGGATTACTTATGTCTTGCTTTGTTGTCTGTCTTTCCAGCAGATGCTGGAGTAGTTGAAGTCCTGTATGAGAACCAGGGCAGAGAACATGAGGGTGCTCTCATTTGTAGAGAGTCTTGTCCACTTCTTCTTCCTGGTCACCTAGCCTGATGTCCACTACAATGTCCCTCTCTTTAATCTGTATCCATTGGCTTTAATCTGTATCAGTTGGCTCATGATCCATCTGCAGGCAGGAGAATGAATCTTATGAGTCTACATTTCTATATATGATAGTACACAATCTGTTCCTTTTCAACTTTAGGCAGTGCAACTCTTTCTGTTTTTCTCACATTGATACGTGATGAGGAGTTAATGCCCATTCTTTCTTCTCTACATGTCAAAGCTTTTTTTTTGGATTTTATTTCTATGTCTCTCTTACTGCGATGGGTAATTTTTGTCATCTGCCTTTATCTTAGGACTTAACTATTACAAATCTTCCTTGACTTTGATATAACCTACTGAGCAATGGAAGACAGAACTGCTGCAGACCCTCAGGACCTCAGGAAACCTGCATATGTCTGTGTGTTTGACCATCCCATACAACCCACTAGGGTCTTCTACCATTTAGTTACCATATGTGCCTTGGAATCCTTATGTCCACTCAGAACGCAGCTGTTTCAGGTAAAAATATCCATAAAATAAAGGGAAGATTCTGGAATTCTGAGTCGCTTTTGAAGTGTCATAAAACAAGAATCTCAGGCCCATCTAGCTGTAGTTAATTTTTAAACCCCCTGACTGATTACTTGAAATAAATGTATATTTGTTCATTCCAGTTTAATCTTTTGTTGTTTGATATTTGTTGGGAGATTATAATTGTTTAAATGTTCTCATGTCTGGATTGGCAAAACTAATGCTCCAAGTAGTGAACATATCTGGTACCTTGGCAGCAATATAATCTGATTCCATGGTAATTTAAAATTATAGTTGCAGTCAGAACATCTTTCTGTTTCTGTATTAAGGAGATCCACTTTATACAAAAGTATTGAACTACAGAACATGTGAATATTTTTTCAGGCTGCTAAAACTTAAATTACAATTGTGCTGAAAATAGTAGTCTAATTGGTTTCCATGACAAAGAATCTCAACATGGTAGAATGAATCATTCCTGTGAACCTGTTTGCTTAGGTGCCTATACATATATATATATACAAAATCCTGAGCCAGAACTCAACAGTGTCAGAGGGAGAAAGTAGAAGAATAAAAATGGGGAAAGTGTAAAATCATTTTTAGAAATATAAAAAATAAGTAATGAAATTAGAAGTAGTATAAGTTCCTTCACTCTTAAAGCTGAAGTCATGTTGCTGCTACACTGATGTTCTTATGCCACATTGGTAGGTTCACGCAACATTTAGCAGTCATTTACAACTCAGCCTCTTGTAAATGTGCCACAAGTTGCCCAGCTTGGATCTTCCTTACACACTGAATTAGTTTTATTTTCAAAAAACCAGGATTGACGTAGAACGTGTAATATTATAGTATTTTTCTCCATGTGTCAATGTTCTCAAATATGTCCTGGCAATGGGTGCATGCAGGCCAGAAAGCCAATCATATTCAGGGCTGCATGAAATGAAGAGTGACAAGAAGGTCAAAAGAGCTGATTCTCCCTCCCTACTGTGCTCTTGTGAGACCTCACCTGGACTACTGCTTCCAGATCCAGGGCCCCCAACATAAGAAAAATGATCTCTTGGAGCCAGTCCAGAGTAGGGCCACAAGGATGGTCAGAAGCACCTCTCCCATGAAGACAGGCTGAGAGATTTGGGGCTGTTCAGCCTGGAGAAGAGAAGGCTCTGGAGGGATCTTAGAGTAGCCTTCCAGTACCTGAAGGGTGTAGGAAATATAGAAAAAGGTAAAGGGATTTCTAAGGGTGAGAAACAAAAGCAGGTTTTAAGAATAAAGCAGAAAGATTTTAGGAAATAGCTTCGCCTGAGAAAATATTAAAAGAAGATACAATTAGAATATACAGTTATGCATTAGAACATACAATAGAACAAGGACACGGGAACAAAGAGCCATGTTTCTAGGCCTAGCTGAGAGAACTTTTAGAAGTTGAAAAAAATATGCTTAGCAAGAAAGATAAAGTTAAGCTTAATAATGGAATATTATGCTTTGGTATAAAACAAGGAAGTATTGTTTTAACAAGTGTATGTGCAATGTAGAAGATTGGTTGAAACAGCTGTCTGTAACCTCTAGAACTACTGCTATTGGCTGAAAAGCTTTGAAGAATGTGCTGTAACCAGGAAATCTCGGGTTTTTGCTGGCAACGCGAGCTTGTATTATTTCTGAGGTCTCCTGTCAAGTTTATGAGGCAAATAAAATAATATAAGCTCACAGAGCGTCTGTCCTGGCTCTTCCATCCCATTTGATTGAGGCAGCAGAAGGGGGCCTACAAGAGTACTGGAGATGGGCTTTTGCAAGGGCATGTAATGATAGTACAAGGGGAGTGGCTTTGAGATGAAGGAGGGCAAGTTTAGTTTAGATATTAGGAAAAACTTATTCACTGTGAGGCTGATGAGGCAACACTGGAACAGGTTGCCCAGAGTAGCTGTGGATTCCCCACCCCTGGAAGTGTGCAAGGCCAGGTTGGGTGGGGCCCTGAGTGACCTGGTCTAGTGAAAAGTTCCCTGCCCATGGCAAGAATGTTGGAACTAGATGATCTTTCAGATCCCTTCCAACCCAAAACATGCTGTTGATTCTATGATCTCTTAGGAGCACTACAGTGTGCTTGACCACTTGGATTTAACAAGTGTAATGAGCTGCAAGGGGACAAGTATGGCAGGAACTCGAAGTGATTGATTTCTCGGAGCCTGCAAAAGATACTCTAGTTCTGACAACATTCGATGATATGCATCACTTTTGGCTTGTACTTTTTCCAAAGTGATTTATTTTTTTAAAGAACACCTTTGGGTTTAAAGAGACTCTGAGAATAACACTTTTCATTCAACATATTTACCTGACTGCTGAAATAAAGCATGTACTTGAGAACTATGTTGAAGCAAAGTATGTTATTTTAATTTAATTTCATTAGAGTTTTAGTACCGTAAAAGAAGAATAAAGCAGCAACAAATAAAGCTCTAAATGACAAACACATGTCTCTGTAATATGAAAGGATAAAATATGTGGGGGTTTTATGATTGTAAGTAATTGGGAATATGATTTTAATAAGATTACAAGTCATTTAGTGCTTTCCAAATTGTGCAATAATAGATGATTATCAGACAAATTAACCTGAAATATTCCAGTTCCTCCATTTTTGCAATAAATTGAGATAATTTCAATCCTTAATTGAACATGAGAGAAACTTATTTTATTTGACCTTCATTAGATTTGACAAAGGTGTATCAGTCTTGGGGTACAAAAAGCATGATGTATTCCAGGTGTCATCATAATTCTATCGACTTTCTGAAAGTTTCAAAAAAAATCTGAAAAACATTGGTTAGGTATTCTGGTAACATAGCTCTTGACAAATTGTAGTCTGCTCTTCTATGTGTTCCTCATGTACAATACATGAGATAGTGCTGGATATTAAAGACTCTAACCATAAAGCTTAAGAAAAGCCCTGTACCTGGATCCTATGATATGAAATCTTGAGGCCTATACTAGAGATTATAGACTTTGTATAGTTTATTGACTGGTTTGATGGAAGCCAATTTGTATCATTGCTATTTGTATTGCTGGTTTGATAAATAAATTAATAACTGTGTTAATGTGTTAATGTTAGCATATTTCAAACAAATAGTTTAAGTTTATTGCTTTAATAATTGTAGCTTCTGTTATTATTACATTTTCATAATATAGCAAGTCTGTTTCAATGGTTTAAGCCATCTGCTTCTTGAAGCTGTTATTTTCAAGCTCTATTAGTTTTTTTTTCTGTTTACTGTTTGTATTATAAAACATTCCTGATGAGAAACTCATATTCATTCATGTAGATCTTTCTCATAATTGTTAGCAGTTATCATATATCTCTGATGAGATAATGTTTAAAATATGCAAGGCTTTGAAAATATCCAAAGTTAAAAGTTAGCACAGGTCATTATAGTCAGGTTTAACTCATGTATGGTCTGAAGGGCATAAAATCAAGAAAGAGAGAGATACAGAAAGGGGAGATGATAGAAAAGGGGTAAAATAATAAAGCATGCAGTGAGATCCGAGTAACAGGAGATACCAGTAGGCAAATACTTTCTTGGTTATAATTTCTGGCTTCTTGAGTAAGTTTCTTTTCATTTTAATGTTAAAATATGCTATAATATCCATCCTCCTTTTTATATCCGTAGATAACATCCATAGCAGGAAAAGCTTGCTACACTTATCCATAGCCCCTTCCTCTTCTAGTTAATTAAAAGATATAATTTTTTTAAGTAAGTAAAATAGATGAAAAGCAGTTTTCAAAATCAAAATTGAATCAAGGAGGCATTAAGGGAAGGTTTGATATCTGGGTAGGTTTTGCAAAACTGAAGAACAAGGGCAGACAAAATTTTTCAGATCTTACAAAAAAAACTTTTCTATTTCTTCAGTGAGTTGCAGTACTGAAGTGGGTGATTTCACTAGCTTTTCTTGGGCCTTATGAAATAAAAGAGCATTCAGTTGTGAGGAGCATTATGGATACATGAGAAGATATCAAAACTGGAATCAGAGGCAAAAAAAAAAGAAAAAAGGTGGTGTAAAGACAGAAAAGGGAGATACTGAAAACCTTCAAGTTTTTGCCTTGAAGAAGATGAAATGGAAAGGTACAATGAATGTGATGTGGTGAGATCAAGGGCTGGGACAGCACCTGGAGTACTCAGCAGCTCCATTTTATCTGAGCTGGTGGGTATTGGGAACCATGTGAAGGATATTTTGCTAATCAAGAGAGAAGATGAAATTTTGTTTTCAAATCAAAGAGAAAAATATTGGTCTTAAAAGCATTGTGAAAAGGAAAGCAGAAAGACTAGTGGTTTAAATATACACAATGTGCAAGAGCTGAAAATATTTTCTGAGATTGCAGGTCAGTGTTTTCAGAAACTTACAGTTCAATACTATTACAAAAATAAGATCTTGGACTGTATCTATGTTTAATATGCTAGTGAAACTTCTTAGTTTGTCATAACAAACACTGAAGATATCTATAACACTGAAATCTATATGTGAATGGGCCAACCTTAGTATAGCCAATGGAATTTGGGATGATTCATCTCTTAATGAAGCTGACATTTAAATATATTTGATAAATCATAGACAACACAAAATAAATATTTTCTTCACGAACTACAAAGAGATCAAAGCCTCTTGGAATGACTAAGGGGTTCATGGATTCAGAGTAACTTTTGAAATTAATCATGCATCTCAGTAAAATGCTGAAATGAATCTAAAGATGGGATACTGACTTTAAAACTGCATTTATTTTTAGTGCATTTAATCAATGAGAAAACTAAAATAATTCCGTTATCAAACATATATTTGGTAATATATATCAAAATCCCTTTGGTAAAAAAATAGCTGAAAAGATTTAAATCCATATGAAGAAAGGAAGAGTAAAGAATTTAAAAGTTCCTAAAACTATAACTATCTAAATTTAAAAAAACCTCTATAAATTCCATGATACCCTAACTCTTCTTTCTCCCACAAATGTATTGCTTTTCATTATTCCATCATGTTTTAAGAGCATAGCATGGCCCTAAGAAAACAACTTACCGTATAATATGCGTAACATGCCAAGCTCTAGTTACATGAGGCTTGTCAATACCTTTAATTTAGCATAGATATCAAATGGAAAGAACATATCTGAAGAACATTTTTGGCTGCAGATTTTGACTAACACATTCTTTTGCAATGCAGACACATAAAATAAGTGAGTAGCCCTCTGCTTAGCTGTGATCATACCACACTTCCCAGAAAAAGAAGCATAACCTTATAAAAGCATAATATTTCAGTGAGCACTTGAAAAGAATGACATGTGAAATATATTTGCATCACCTCGAGAATAAACACCCTTGAATGGAAGAATAAGTTAAAGAGCTACTTTTAAAGCACTAACTAAACATCTAGTCTAAGGTATGGTTATCCATCTTCTCTCCATTGACTCTACTATAATCTACCTGGCTTCACAGTGGTAAATAGATAGATATAGTGAGTGGGTAAGTAGTAAGTAGAAAAAGTAACCACGATGAATCTGTCTTGAAATGGCAGAGCTAAGTGGCTAGGATTATTAATGAAGTAAATAATCCCAAATGAAGTAACTATCATTAGATATCAGTTTCTGGTTTTTGCCTCTACATCATTAAGAAATGTATCTGCAATTCTAAAATATCTTGTTCATGTGCTTTCTCAAACTGGTCAGAATTAGAAATGCAAGATACTCAAAATATTCAGCAATTACAAGTGGATTTTGTCAATACTACTGTTTTTAGGAAGACGTAGAGAGACTGCTGAAATCGTGAGTTTATTTGTACCCTGTGGGATGTTTGCTTAAGAATTGCTACAGGCTCATATTGGTAAGAGAATCAGACTAAAATATTCTGTAAATTTAGAATTTGTGTTTCCTTTTTCAAATGCAGATAGCAACTTCATAACTATTTGCTGAACAGATACAAAATAAACCACGGTAATTATCATGTTCACTTGCTTACACCTCTCTGTGAAAATTGAGAAGATATTTTTTGGTTGAAATGTACTTGAATGACTAATAGGGACTCACATCTTGCTCTGTGTCCCTTATAGTCAAAGAATGTCATTTACTGGGCCAGTGAAATCTGACTGCCTGGATCAAGGTGAGTCATTTTGTGACACTCACTGGCTCAACAGAAAGGGGAAGTAACCTGAGCCCTTCTTAGAAAAAGATCTGTTCATGAAAGCATTTTTTTCTTTCATTCCAGAAAAGGTCTCATTGCAGTCTTCAACGAGCTCTTTATCCAAATGTTATTATATTCATGGGAGTGAGGCTGCCTTAAATGAAAAAGATGAGAGACACAGAAAAAACTTACGTGAAATGCTGTGATATTTGCCATGCTGCTTTCACTGTATACAATGAGTGTTCAAGACATTATTGAAGCCCATGACTGGTTTCTATCTTGCAGCACTTCTCCCTTTTAAAATCCATGTTGCAAGGATTTTCTCTGTCTCAAATCTTCAACAAATCTCTGTCTTCTAAAGCTTAGAGATGCATAGCAAAAAATACATAGAAAATATATTGTATGGCATCTCATGGTTATGTGTAAAATATGTCTGCATTCTCTGCCCTGTAGAATTACTGAATATCAGTCATTTTTTCCAGTGCCAGCATTGCAAACAAGGAACTGACCTATTAAAGTCAACAGAGTCAAACATGGTAGTAGATGATGTGACAGGAGAATCATATCCTTTATCATTCTCTACCTCCTTCACCAAAGAAAGAGCATTTTCAGTTTTAATCTAAATTCATTAATGCCCCTGGATTTTGGATGTTGTACACAGAGTCAGCTCAAGTGTACTAATAATTAGTGATCCTCCAATGGGACACACCTCTTGTATTGTATCCATGAAGAAAATACTGCTCAGAGCACTGATTATGTTTCATTCCCCTCCTATCAACTTAATGTTATTTATTGGCATCACTTGTAATGGAACTATTGTTCTCAAAATATCATGTCCTTTTCCATCCAGTGTGTGTTATTTTCCTACTTACGAAGATTTTTCTTTCTAGCAAATCTTTCCTATTATATTGTTTAGAGTTCTGTAAAGGCCCATTTCTGTCCCTGCTGTTGAGCACTTTCACTTGTAGCTGAGATTAAAAGAGCGCTCAACATCTTCAGCAAAAGCTTTTTGCCCTGCAGGATTGACCCTTTTGTTGTTTCCTTGCAGGATGGATCCTTTTGTTTCCTTTCTTCTTCATCCTGTCATTTCTGTACTTCTACAGAAGGGAAGGGTCAACTCCTCCTCCATCTCCTTTTCACTACTCTTTCATTTGCAGAGGCTAGAAAGTTTTGCAAAAGACAGAAAAATATCTGTATAATGCAGGAGCAATGCTCTCCTTTTGCATATGACCCAGCATTTCCCTGCCTCCAAGTTCCAGTGTAAAGGGGATCATGCCATGCTACCATTTTGAAAAATGTCCTGGAGATCAATGAAGACCGGTTAAAGGTATTAAGCAGAAAATGTGCTAGTCTTAGTTGGGCAGGGACCATATATTTTTGAAAAATGGCATACCAAAACTTAGCTCTTGGCCTTCTGTGATTGCAGGCATGTACTTGGATACCTACTCACTTCCGCGAGATGGACCAAAGAGCCTTCTGATTTGTTTCAGTTATGAAATTTTTGAAAATTCCCATTTCAGAAAAAATTTCTGATTCCAAATAGACATTTGATCTTATTTATTGGCAAAGTAAATAGGCTCATATAACAGGATTTTGAGGGGGCAAAAATCCCCCCACTCCCAAAAAACCCAAAACATTCTGAAATGTGATCAGGGATTAAGTTGTGACACTATGTTTAAGGTGGGATTTCATGTTTTTCATGTTTTGTATTCAATATATCTCATCTTTTATTTAGAAAATCTTGATCAAGCGTGAGGTTTTCTTCATTTCTCTGTAGGAAAATTTATCTTTGGTTTGTAAGGAATATATGCTTCACAGAGGCAATAAAAATTTGAATTATTTTGTTGTGTACTCAAACAAGTGAATATTTTATGCTTTCACTGAATTTCCAAAATGTTCTCAGCAGTTTTATCATCCATATAAAATGCCTGGTGCTATACATTATATGGAAAATTTCCATATGGAGGAGTACTAAGTGAAAGATTATGAGTGTTTTAGTAATCCTGGTTCTGGAAGGCAGATTTGAAGAAGTGTGGTTTTGCAGTACAGGAAACAGGTATGACATTTTGAAACTGAATCAGCTGCATACTAATCAGGACTCTTTCAAATAAATCGTACCAGGCTTATGCCATATATCTACAAACTTCACCATATCATTGTATGCATTGTGCTGTTAAACTAATGGATCAATTTTTAGAGTAGAAGGCTGTCAGGCCAATGTCTTGGTACATATTTGAATTGCTTACTAATGTCTTACAAAGGTAAAAAAGAGCCCAAGGTTACTTGGTACTTCTACAGTCTCTTTACTACATGTTCAAATGCTTGTGTTTGCTTTTATTGCAGAAGTACTTTATGTGTAGTAGCTCAAGCTAAATGAGTGGATTGTCAGTGTCAACTGTTTTTCTTTGCTGTTTTAACTACTTTTGTGTAACTAAGCATCTGAATGACACAGAAAACCTATTTTAAAATCTACAGTGATTGCACAGTTAGATATTTACACAATATTCTGGTGCTCTGCATACTATCTTTGACCTTCCGAGTTACCAAGTACATAACTCTCCATCTCACTTAAAATTAAACACCCAGATGGAAGGAGGGCTTCAGTAAGTCTATGTCACATGCATGATCTTGCTATAGAGCCTGTGAGGGACAGAATGGCCTTTCCTTGTGGAAGCATTCTCATTTCTGATTTGTTTCAGTTAATATTTGTCTGAAAATTGTAAAAGTCTTGCTGCTTATAGTCAAAGCATAGTACAAGGCCAAGATATTTCAGAGAACTAAATATTTTTAAAAATACCGCTCAGCTTTTGAAGATATTCTTTCAAAGAATAAGGTTATTCATATTTATATTTAAATTTCTGTAGGATGGGCCAAGTGCAAAATTATAATTGTACTTCTGTTAAACATACACAGCAGTGAAGGAACTCACAGGTTATTGAAGTGAAGCTCATCTTTTGCCTTCTGTGGTCCCTTTTAGTTCAGTTACCCTGCCTCTCACACAGCAAAACATTTGGCAGTGTGTTTTTAGGAGTCTTAAGACAGGAATTTTCTCAGAGCGGTGGAAATTGAGTGTCATTCCTTTTATTTCTTTGTCATAAAAGGGTGTGACAGTTTATCTTGGGTGGCCAGGCCTCAGCTTTTTTATCATCACCTTGAAAATCAACTGGCAATCAATGCAGATCATAAATCACAGGTGTAATATACTATAATGAAAAAATGCAGGTCTCTCAAAATCAAACCCACATCAGTATCACACAATTATACGATACGGAGATGCTTTTCCGTTTTAGCAAGTAGATGAATGTTTGGAAGCTTGAATGCACGTTTTCTGTATTTTCAACAAATGTATTTGTAGACACAGCATAAATGAAGATATCTGTGCTAATTATTAAGGGAAAAAAATCTTATTCCTTACCAAAACCACCAAAGAATCACAGAATGGTTGGGGTTGGAATGGGAGCTCTGAACATCATCTGGCCCAACCAGGGCCACCTAAAGCACCTTGTCCAGGTCCATGGTCAGATGGCTTTTTAATATCTTTAAGGATGGAGACCCCACAACCTCCCTGGGCAGCCTGTGCCAGTGCTCAGTCACCCTCTCAGTGAGGAGGTGTTTCCTGGTGTTCAGAGGGAACCTCCTGTGTTTCACTTTTGCCCATTGCCTCTGGTCCTGTCACTGGGCACTGCTGAGAAGAGTCTGGGTCCGTCCTCTCTGCACCCTCACACCAGCTGTTTAAATACCTTGATGTGATTACCCTGAGCCTTCTCTTTTCCAGGCTGAACAGTTCCTTGTCTCTCAGCTTTTTCTCACAGGGAAGGATGTCATTTCTACATCTTTGTGGTCCATTTCATTGGACCCTCTCCAGTACATCCATGTCCAGAACTGGACACACCACTTGTGGTGTGGCCTCACAAATGCTCAGGCGAAGTGAGGGATCACATCCCTCAGCCAGCCAGCAATACTTTGCCAAATGCAGTCCAGGATACCATTTACCTTCTTTGCAGCAAGAGCACATTTCTGGCCAATGTTCAACCAGGTGTCCACCAAGACCTGCAGGTCTTTTTCCGCCAAGCTGCTTTCCAGCTTGGTGTTGTGCTTTTGTTTCTCCCAAACTCATCAAACAGCAAGAACTTCTGGGTTCTGATACTCACAATAAAATTTATCACAGATTGACATTAAAGTAACAGAGAGTATTTCTCATGAACTCTTACAAGTTGTAAGTTCCTGAATCTTATGCAAAAATCCATTTAGAACACATCTAATAGATGGAAAAAATGTAGCAGTTGAATTTTACTCCAAAGTTGTACAAGATTATCCAAAACTTACCTATATTTGTCCACAAGTTCTACCCAGCAATGGTAATAATATTTGTTATACCATTATGTAAATTTTCCTTTCAGGAAGTCCAAGAATGTATAAAAATTTATAATTTTATATTGAAAAGGTAGTTGAAACTTCTCTTAGATTTTGATGGATGTTTTAGTGAAAGAAAGATTTTGGTTTATCTATACCTCTATGAACATCCTTAGCACTTATTATGGGGTTTCCGTCCTGAAGCTCACTGTGAAGTGCTGAATATCACCCATTTTGCATGCCAAACTTGACATAAAAGATTTGACTTCTCCCCTTTGTAAAGGAGTGCTGGTGTTCCTGAATTGATAATTTTCAATGCTTTCCTGAGCTATTTTGAACCAGACCTCTAAGGTGAAGGATGGTGGGGATACCAGAATGGGCCTTATACTAAAATTTTGTAGTGAGAAAAGCAGCGGTTTCTTACTACATCTGTCCAGTTGTATCAAATGTCTGGTTGTTGTTTTAGATTGTAAATGTTTGTGGATATGAATGTGTTCACATATATATTAGATCTGAAATGGGACTTTTGAGAAGTACAATAATAATAGTAATAATAGAACTGATAATTCTCATGTCTGTTAAATTAAATGGTAACTATGATGATAAAGAGGATTAAATTTTCTACTAAAATTATGCAATTATACTGAAGAGAGAAAAGAGGATTTCTGTGGTCTGACTATAATGAATTAGAACTTCAAAATATGAAAGAATTGTGATTCGAGTTCAGAAAAAGCCCTTGACAACATTCTAGGGAATTGAATGCTTTCTATTTTTTAAGAACAGTTTCTGGAATGGTGATTTCTGTAGATATAAAAAATTTAAATTATCACTACTCTTTTTGCCAGTTTTGTATCCCAACAAACACATTGCTTTTAATGTTCTATTTGGTTGAGATAATATGCAGCAAGTTAGTCAAACTTACTATATAAAATATGATGCTTAGAACTTATGTAAGAGAAGTGAGAAACATCTAAAATTATTTCAGTGTGTTTGCCACAAGAGGATTTTTAAAACATGGAAAATATGTGAAAATTAAAGAGTAAGTACAATGTAGTAAATGTAATATTCCGTATGTGTTATTTTCAAAAGTATCAGAAAAAGTAATAGTATACCAGTACGATGCATTTTTTTTGTGTTTGAATTTTTAAAAAATGTTTCAATATTCTTTTTACAGGATCCTGTGGATGTTGACAAAAGTGGAATAGATATCAAGTTGTTTAACCAAAGGAAACCTCAAACTGATATTAGAATTTATTTGTCTTTGTTGTTATTAATATTACTGTCTAATTTTGTTGTGTCAAATCACCAGAAGAGTATTTAATGAACAGGACTTAGTTTGCTGGATGCTATATAAACACTGGGAAACTTGGCGTTTTCCATACCCTAATTGGAAGGCAAAGAAACTGATATGTAGGTCAGTGATCTTCGCTGGGGGAGTAGGAGAATTCTGAGCTTCTAATACACAAAGCAAAAGACTCCTGTGAGTCACAAACAATCCATTCAGTCAAAGACAGGCTGCAATTAAAGAAAAATGAGTTGATGTGTATTTATTTATATCATAATGATATGAAATTATTTCCAGTCCTTTAAGGGAGAAGTAAACAGAATAGGACTGAACAGGCTGTGAGGACAATTGCTGTAGCCCAGGCATCACTTAAAGCGTAAGAACTATTTTGTGGTGCGTTCAGAGGAGAAATTGTAGGGTTGCACCCAGGTTAACATTTTGGGTCTAAACAAAACAAAGGGCTGGAGCATCAGCCCAAGGCCCCACTACTCATCAGCTGGTCCAGGCGGAGGTTTCCAGCTAATATGCATTCACACACACCCCACCCTCCACCTGGTCTGGGAAAGATACAGGCAGTCATTTTCCCCAGCAGCTGGCACCTGGAACATGGACTGTATCCTCAGGTCTTGTTTCAGGCACTGGCACTGATTCCCTCACCTGCTCATACCTGTCCCTCCCAGTAGCTGGTTTTGGGACCTGCATTGTTCTGCAACCACAAGTGGAGTTTAAAGAACCAACTCATTCCAGTCATTGACACTGAGACCCCACTTGCTCCCATAGCTGACAGCACAGTTCAGAGACACCCACATCCTGGTCTGGCTCCAGGATCTGGCAGCAATTTTCACTTGCACACATACAGGTCCCACTGGTAGCTGGCACTGAGTCTTTGCAGCACACACACACAAAGGATAGAGTGGGATTATGCAGACAAATATTGCAGAAAAATATTTAAAAAGAAGATAGGACAGACAGCAGTGATCAGGTGCAGAACTCAATCAGACAGGCACACTGACTGGCTCTGTTTTACATGGAACTGACCCCTTTTGTACCTTTATGTCTATCCCCCTGTTTGTTCCTCACAGCTCCCTCTTCTCCCTGTGCATTCCTTATAGATTTGTACAGCTCTATAGATTCCCACACCCCTCCCAGTCTGGGATCCTCCTGGTTTATAGTCTTACTAGTTACCAAGTTCAGGCTGAGCTTCCTGAAAGTTGCATCCTTAATTTCTTGATAGCCCATCAATTAATGTGAGTGGTGAAGTTTATTTCTTGTCATTATTTCCATGTTTGTTTTGCCAGGCCCAAATCTCAGTATATTTTGTTTCTGATTTTCCCTTTTCCCTTTACTTTCTCAACTGACAAGGTCCCCGATCAGATAAGCTCTCTGAAATAAACATTCTCACTCTCTTGTTCCCTCATCAATTAGTATGACTGAGCATGTTTGGTTGTGGTCACTGCCTCCTTTGCCATTTGTCAGTGAGGTGTTTGGCCGTCTCTGTCCTTGTTTATGGCTATTTTACTTATCTCTTGCTGCATTTGAAAATGTCCTTGATCAAGTACTTTAAAAGAGCAGACTCTTTCCTTCCACATACCCTTACTGAAACACACTATGAAAGGAGCTATTTGGCTGCTGGGTCCCACTGGGACTCAGGCCTGAGATTCAGCAGAAGAACTTGTAGCTTTTTTAGCCAAAATCAAGAGGTCTCCCAAAACACTTCCATGTCCCTTGAGGGTCTGGAACTTCATAGATAGTTGACAAAATCTATGTACACCTCTGTGCACCATTTTTCAAAATTTGAGGTATTATAAAAATCTGGTTAATAACTTGGAACAAAATAATATCCCACTACAGTAATAGCCAGATGATATAAAAAGTCTCTAAGGTGAGCCAGAAGTTATAGTAACAGTGTATATGACAAATTGAAGACATAGTATACAAACATACAAATTCCAGCTGATCCTTTCTCAGTAGATTCAGGGAGTGGTGGAATCTCATGCCTTTTCCCTAGGACCCACGTTCAAATTTCTAACCTATCTTTGCAATGAAGGTGCTGCAGATGGAAACAAGGAGGAAGATGATTGCCTCTAGCACAAAGGTATCCCAAACCATACATCAACATTACCACAAGCACAAATTAGCACAGGTTTCATTACTGCTTTGCATCTATGGACAGAATCAATATTGCCATCCATTTGCTTCTTCACTTTGGTGCTTTATATTTTTTGACAGGCAGGAGGGAAAAACAGAGAGAGTTGGAATAAAAATTAGATGATAATTTACATTTTCCCTAACACTTCCTCAGTTTGAAGCACAGGATTAAAACCGCGACAATACGGTACTACCGTGCAAGGTATTGTTGATGGCACTGTTAATCATTTTGGTTTAAAGCAGGTTCTGCAAGAGGTAGTAAGTATCATGTGTAACTTGCCACTGCCTGATGTTAAAAAAATATTATTGTTTTTGCTAAGAAATATTAATATGTATGTACTGCATTGTGGCAATGCATTTCTTACTGTGAAGAGCTGTTATGTTATCACTACTGAATTCTTCTCCAGGTGTAGGTAAATTTAAAACCATGGAAGTAATTGTTATGTCATCTTCTAATCTTTACTCAAGTCTCCATAATTACATGGCCTGCTGCCTCAGATGAGCCAAAAATGTCAGTTTCTAGTTTCAAGCTTATTTTCACAAATCTGCAATTTTTGAATAAATTTTTTGTGACTCAAATATTGAAATTGTATAGCTCCTTCACTCTGAAATGCATAGGTCTTTCGCTCTAAAATGAAAAACGGATAACAGGCCAGTCTCTCATTGCTATATTCAAAGTATAAATTATGGGTGTTGCCCTTCTTCAGCACCCATTTTACACCATCACGTTTCTATTTGAGCAAACTGAAGGATTTTAAATAAGAGAGTTTTATGGCTCAGTTTGCTGTCTTTCAGTTCACAAAAGAAAGGGACTGGGTCATAGTAGCATGGGAGTTTCCAGTTGGTCAGAGCTTGTCTTAGATAACAGCTGATGCTGGAGGATTCAACAGGTGCTTTCTTCTTCCTTTTCACACTAAGTATAAAATCATAGTTTCTCATGCAGACTTACACCTAATTAAACAAACATTCAGCCCAGATTCAGAGGGCTAAAATATCTAGGACTGATTCTCACGGAAGGATCTTATCCAGACAGAATTAGAATTGTGTACTATGGCTCCCAATGAGTGGAAACAACTGCAAGGTAACATATGGGATGAAATGAATCTAATAAAAATAAACACACTTCCTAGAGTGATATTGACTTGTAACAGCATCAGGCGACACGAATATTTGTAAGGGTTTGAGAGAGAATGGGAAAATATGCCAGATCTAATTTGGTAGGTTTATAATTTGCAGAACCAGAAGGTTAGGTTTTCATTTTAAATAATTCACTGTTAAATTGTCACAAATTACATTTGCAGCCAGCCCCACTGCCTAACTTGGGGGCTTTAGCATCTGCTGAGCATATTCCATACATTTGGTGATCAGAAGGGCATGATTTGTAGACTTTGTTCAACTATGAAACACCTACCCTCCCCCCAAAGAAGGCTGCAACCAGAAAATCTTGAAAGATGTAGTAGGAACTATAGCTGCAGCACATACTATTCTACTTTCAGGTTTTTATTGCATGCAACAGGATCTTCTTTTATGTAACAAAATGAACAAATCCAGTCCATGATATATGCATTATGTAATACATGAAAAACTTCAGTATGCCAGCTGGTATTGCTAATAAAATAATTTTTACACAAAAAACAGATAAGGATTTTAAAAATTAATGCAGCTAAAAATGAAGAGTGTTATTCCTCATAATTGTTCAAAAATGCAAAAATTATGTCTCCCAAGGACTGGGAAAAAACCTTTCCTGAATATAAAAAGTATCCTAATGTTCTAGGCTCTCTCACACAGATAATCACTGTGCTATATCAGTTGTATTTGGCAAGTATTTTGCATGGATGTATTCCTTCAGCTTTTGTTTTGGTGGTCCATTACACTTCTGCTCTCACAAGTAAAGAATAGTGTTCATTCTTCAGTTAGAGTCTCTGTCTCAAGTTGCATTTAATTCTCCTATAACAGAGTTCCCTTGCTTTGCATTTACATATACACAATATCATAGAAGGACCAACCCTCATCAGCCCTGGAAAACTGGTGAGCAGTGCTTCTCAACCCCAGGTACCACATCCCACCATGTTATTTCCTAGCTGTTCATGCATTTTCTTGCAGAACACTCTGTCAGGAGCCACAGAACACAGTAGCCAGTCATGCTGGATTAACCCCTCTGTTGAGAATAAGAATAAATAAAACTCTGGGGACACAGTGAAAACAAATACTTATGAAAAAATGGTTCTGATTGTATAGTCTGGGTGATTCTAGTCTGTTTTCTCCTTCTGGACCTTCCTCTTCTGTTTTACAACTGCATAAACTGTTTCTGCAAAAGACAGCTGAGTACTCATACTAAAATCAGTTCCATGAGGAGTCTGGTGCTACCTTCAGACCTGTCAGGCATGGTGGGTATTGCTATGACTCTTCACAGTTAGGTACTGCAGCCTTGTATTGCGACTCTTTGCCACGAGACTGGATAACTAGTACAAAAAGAAGGATCTCTCATGGGAATCTGAGACATATGAGATGTGTAAAAGAATTTACTTACAACCAAAATCTGGGTTACGGTTTGCCATAATCAACAGTGCTTGAGAGTGTGGCTATGGGCTTGTGTGTTTCTGGACACACAAAATGTGAGTTGGTGCAGCTTGCACAGTCCTCCTAACTGTGCATTCAGAAATTCAGTGTCAAACTCTTTTGCGGGGGTGTTTTAGGGATTATTTTAAGAGGAAGAGAAGTATATGAGATGTGTAGTTGCAAAGTGAAATAAAGGGCAGATACACAGCTACTTTAATATTAATTAGGCCAGCTCTCTCTTGTGGCTAGGCAGCTTGGCTTAGTCAGGAATCACACTGAGCATAAGAGATGTCAGTGCAGCAGCACACCACAGTAGTGTCACTTGTGCCCAAGAAGCAATCCTGTAAGGTACTAAACAAGTGCCTGCCATTTTAAAAGAAATGGCAATTGGAAATGAAAATAAAATGTATACCATAAAGATCAAGTTGAAGAACATTTTAAAGTGCTGTTTTATACAGAAGAAACCATAGAGAAAGCCACGGGTCAAAATCAATCAGTTTTAAAAAGATTGCTACTGGCGTATTTGAGGAATTATATAACCACAAGTCATTAAATTCAGCAAATTATTATGATGTATTTTTGGTGGCTACATGCCACAAATTCTCAACCATTTCAAAGCTGAAATACAAGGGAAACATCATGTTTTATTACTTCCAGTGATCCATACCTTTAAACCATCAATTTGATCATTACAGGGGCTACTGAGAATTGGTTCCAGAAGACAAATATAGGTCACTGCAATCTGCTATGCAGGCAAATGCCAGGGTGTATTTCTGCTCTTATTGTGCTGCTTGTTTGAGAAAGTCATACCTCTGATGTAAGGTAAAAATTGCTAGTGCTGCAGAATTTGCAGAAGTGCCTTTTTAGCTTAAACCAGTAGTTCAGTTGGTCCAGTTTGCTATTCTGAGAAATGAGTAACATCCAGTGCTTTTGAGAAAGGTCAAGAAAATTCTGTAATGCACAACTGACCAGAGGAAAAATATATTCCTGACCTTGGGTACTCTAGTGTTTAACTTATGCCCTAAAGCATAAATATCTGCCTGTTCTATTTTTTTTTTTTTAATGCAGCAGTGGGAAATTTTTACAAATTTATACTTTTCAAATGTATTTTTGAATAAAAAAGTTTTTACATTCTAATATTTTGTGCCTGTGCACTGGTCAAGACTTCAGGACAAGTCCCTTTTTCCATTCTAGATTCTATTTACAGAGAAGAGCACCTTAAAACCTTGAGCATAACAAAAATATATGTATCTTTATGTAATTTCAGTTTCCCATGCAGGCTGGAATACGAGGATGTGTAATGTCCTTTTTAATACTAACATCTTCTCTGATACTAATTTAGGTTTCTGTTTCAAATTTCATAGTGTGATCTGGCAGACAGATTGGAGCAGGCAATATTCAGATCGTAGAGCTGCCAAAACACTTTTCAGTTTTGTGAAAGAAGCCACTTTTCAGGCAAAGTCAGCCCATCACAGGAAACAAGATAGTCCAAGTTCCAGCTTGAACAAAATCATATTTCTTTTTTATGTTGGAGACAGTATTTTGTCTTAATTTAGGTGTTTGCTCATAATTTAATTCACCAAAAAGTGGCATAGTTTAAACTTCTCACTCTCTAAAGCAGTTATACTGCCCGTCTAAAGACCACTGAAAAAAATAACCTATGACTACCAGATTAAGGACAAGATGAACCTTTGTAATGCTGCACAGAAGTACGGAGAAGAACATAGGGAACACAAAGAAGCTTTACATCCACTCATTCTCACACTGCCCTCAAGGGAAGTCCCTGGATTTTAGAGAGGCTTTACATGCTGTAGAAAAAGGCATACCCAGACTACATATAAAGAGGGAGGCAGAGATTTTGTCCATATTCATCCCAGGCAGGGCTCCAGCAGAGAGGATCCTTGAAGAGGCAGTGTCCTTGCCCTGTCCCTCTCCATTTTTCCTCAGCTGACACAGATGTCTGCTTAATGTCACATGGAAAAACTATGTGAAGTGGAAAGGGTCTAATCCTGCAGTAGTTTAGGGAAACTATCTATTAGGGAAACAGGCAATATGTTTTGCTGCATTTTCAAATGTTTGTTTCACAGAGACATTTGTGTAACAAATGGCTTTGTGTAAGAAAACCAGCATCACTATCACGTTTCTATTTCTCAAGTCAGAGAAACGGAAAGATTTTAGTAAGTACCTGTGTTTATCTGTTCAGAAGAATGTGCTTCAGGAAAGCTGACACGGAAGATTAAAGATAGCCACAAATTTATCCAGTAATTTTTTAACATATTGTGGTGGTTTGGGCTGGTGTAGAGTTAATTTTCTCTATAGTAGCTAGTATGGGGGTATGTTTTGGATTTGTGCTGGAAATGGTGCTCATAATACAGGGATGTTTTAACTAATTCTGGGCAGTGTTTACAGAGAATCAAGGCATTTTATGCTGCTTGCCCCGACCCACCAGCAAGGAGGCCGGGGATGCACAAGGATTTGGGAGGGGAAAGTGCCAGGATAGCCAGCCCAAACGATATTCCAGACCATGCTGTGTCATGCTCAGAGCTAGGGGAAGAAGAAGGAAGTGGAAGACATTCAGAATGATGGCATCTATCTTCCTAAGTAGCCATTATGTGTGATGGAGCCCTGCTTTTCTGGGGATGGCTAAACACTTGCCTACCCATGGGAAGGGATGAACGAATTCCTGGTTTTGCTTTGGTTGCATGCACAGCTTTTGCTTTACCTATTAAACTGTCTTTACTTGAAGACACCGTCTGCAAATTGTGTGTAAATTCAGCTCCCATCTATGCCTGTAAGCCAGAGAGTTCAAAATAATAAAAATCCAGGGAAGTGAATGGAAATATTTGAAAAATAGTGATGGAATATATAGTATTAGTTCTTTCTACTAAACTGAAATATAGCTTGTCTGATATTGTGTATATGTAAACAATTTGCACTAGGAGTATTTGATTGAGCTACATGCCCAGTGGCTTATTTCTTGAAATTAAAAGATGTTTTGGAAGGAACATTTTTTGAAAGTTCCGCTTCACTGAGTTATTTTAAGACCTTGTGTCCTTTTTACATTTTTTCTAATATGGTTCAAAATCTGCACTATATCACAAGAAGTAAAAAAGGTAAGGGCATACAGCTGATATTTTATGCAGTAATTATTACCATTCCTATACTTTTTCAATCAGGCAAGGAATATTGGGATTAACTTTACATGTTGTTAACACTGAATTAGAGGAAGTACAGTTGTGGGTTTGAATTTGGCAGTATGAATTTTATACTTCTTCATTATGTAAAATTTGTTGGTGTATAAAACCTTTAATTTTACTTTAATAATTAACTGCCAGGTATTTTCAAAGCTAAGTAAGTTCTTCTTATCTTAATGTGGAACATTGCAAAGAAGTAATGTACAAAGCAGAAACAGGATATATATATGCATATATATTTTCATTGTATTCTAGGTTCATATATACATCATCTTAACATGTCTCTTGAACAAACACAAATCAAAGTCTACAACCTTCATGATTTTGCTCATGGTTAGCCAAATGAATCTTCACATAAAATATGCAGATTTTTCTGTGTAGACCTGCACATAAATTAGTTCAATTTCTATTGAAGTATTGCTTCATCAATCAGCAACGCCCCAGGGGCCAGTTATTACTGTTACAGAAATTCATCTTTAAAGCAGAGTAATGTTTCATCATTATATTTGTGTCATGATTACTCTGACAGGTTAATTTCAAAGATAAGTTATTGAGCATTCAGGAGTATTTGTCAAACAGACAAATGAAAACATTGTATATATTCATTTTCTGAAACAAGAAGACAGAACTAATGAAGAGTTGACAAGGACTGAAGCTAAAACATTTGCTATATTCTGTGTCAGGAATTTCTTAACAATGGAAATGGCCAACAAATTTCCAACAATGGAAAGAAATAAAAAGCAAGTATTCCAAAATTCTGTGTAATTCTCACAGCCCAGATAATACTTGTGCAGTTCTGGCTCCCTGAGTTATAGAAGAATTGCCGAAACCAGAACATATCTACTTTTTTCTTTTGAAGCATTCAGAAATACATTTTTCTTTCACACTTGTCACATAAGTAGAATGGTCTTCAAACCCTTAACCTAAGGGATTCTTACATGAAATCTTATGACTATGACATCCAACACCTCGTTGTACTGTTCTGTCAGAAAGCACAGTTAAATATGGTGATTCTGTGAATTAGGCATCAGGATGGGAGGAACTAAATACCCAGGGATATTGTTGGGTCACCAACCCCAGAAGTATTTAGAAGACATGTAGATGTGGCCCTTGGGTACATGATTAAGTGGTGGACTTGGCAGTGCTGGGTTAACAGTTGGACTCAGCGGTCTTAAAGGTCTTTTCCAACCTATATGATTGCATGATTCTACTCTATGATTATTCAGTTTCCAGGAATTCGGAAAATAACCTCTGCATGTGTCAGCTCAAAACTACTTATAAGGGAATATTTTCTATGTAGTGCCAAAAAGTTATTCCATAAAAATCAGATCTTGTACCAGACATGTCATGATGGAAGAGTCTAAATTCTTGAACCAGAGTTGAAAAAATATGGTCAGTATTTGTAACTGCTTATGGTTATGAATGGTTGCATGGGAAAAAGAATGACAATTACCGAAAATAAGTAACTCCTCCCCATAAATTTATGAGGATACATATTATGTCTTTAGCACTACTATCTAGCTTGTAAGTCATCAGACTTGGGATTTCATAAGATTTAGCACTGAATTAATTTTTCATTTATGTTGTGTAACATATCTGTTAAATTTCCATTCAAGCTAGTTACTGAACACAATTGAAAGACAAAAAAAGGCACCTAGAAGAATGTTATTAGGAACTGTTCTTTGTATAGTGTTGCAAATTTTCTTTTGTAATTGAACAGCTTTCAAAATGAACAGGCCAGTAAATCTTAAGGAATATGTTTACCATGACTAGGTACAACTTTCAAAAACAGAACTGCCACATGCATTCAGAAATAACGAATTACGTCTTCCCAATCAACTTGTTTGTCTTTGTGGTTTAGAACATATCCACACGTCTTGGTATCTTAATTAAAATGAGGTTGAATGTGTCTGTCTAGAAGCTTAAGGTTGCACATGACAATAAAGATGACAGAAAAAAGTTGCGTATAGAAAATACAGATGATTGAATGTGGGCTACATCTGTCTCCAGCAGTTACAGCTTTAGTTTTTATTCTCTCATCCTGAAGCCCTGATTCCACTGACTGCAGTGAAGCCTATTTCTCCCAGCTGGTGTATCTGAAGTAGTTACTGACTTAAAATATACAAACACACATTCATTAAACACACCTGGAAACTTTGTTTTTTTCTGAGACTGTGTCAACAAACATCTCTTTTGACAGGATTTTGGAAAGTGCTTGTGCATGATTGCATGCTTCAAATTCGAGATTGTTTCTTGGTTGGATAATCAGGGCAATTTTTTGAAAGAAAACAGAGGAAAGCTTAGCAGAGCTGGATAAGCTTCAGCAAATACATTTGACGTGTTGGACTTTTTTGCTTTATTCTTTTCAAAGCATTTAGCTTCTGTTAATTTTTATATTACTGCATTTTCAATTGCCCTTCCCACAGGTAATATGAAATATAAGGACTCTGCCATTTCAATTTGATGTTTGATTCAAGTTACTTCCTTTGAACGAGATCAAGCAGGACAGTCTATCCAGGTGCCAGGATAGCAAGTCCTGTCGGTTCCTACACCGACACAGGTTGTCCTTTCAGTCATTCATGACTCATGCAAAAGAAGCGGCTGAGGCTTCTGCTCTGAACTACAAATGAATTTGCAAAAATTCAATTTTTTTTACCAAGAATTTTGACCTGTGATAAAACGACCATAGGCCCTTTAAAATGTCCTTTTTCAAATTAATCAAGCATGATATAACACTGTCTTGTATCCTGGTCCACCGATGCTGTGATGAAGACAGGAAACATTTATCAGTGTCACATCTTTCTTCATAAAAAAAGACATAAGAAAAAACATGCTCCACTTGTGAAATGAGGCCCTAAGCAGTGCAGTATATCGATACAGGATGTATTTTATGCTCTGTGCCCATCACTTACCTCCTCTATGTGCTGTAATCAGCAAAAGGTGTAACAATTCATTTTTTTCCTCCTTGGAATAGCAGAAAAGTGGCCCACATGGCACATTACTGCAACATGCCCTGAAGAGTCTTACAGTAGGAAGCAGTTATTTTTATTGTAGAAGTGGTGTGTCTATTCCTTCATTCTTTGCTATTACTTGTGTCCATAACAGGACACCTGATAATGAACTGGGTCCTCTTATCCATAGCATTATACATACAATGAGAAAACAGGCCTGCCCTGTAACAGAAAGGTCAGGATTTAGCATTATAACTGTTGCAATAATTTTACCCTAATTCCATGGTAACGAGATAGTCAGCTGCTTTTTGTGTTTGCTGCACAGTCACAGAAAGCAAGATGATTGACTTTAGCAAAGAGTAATTGGATGATGAGTGCTTCTTTTTTCATGTAATGTGGTACAGTCTTTTCTTATTTGGATCAACATTCAATTTAAAATAGATTTTTCTGTAGCATTTGCAGGTCAGTGAGCAAAAGCTTTCCTCCTTGAAAATAAGGGAGCAACTTTTCAATTTCCTGTGATGTATATAGATCTACATGGCAAAACAACTACTTTGGCAGCACACAAAAATTGCATTTGAGGCAATTTTTGACAGAGTAAGAAAGGAAGAGAAAAGTGAATTGGTCTAAATTCAGGAAAACTCATGGAAAAGTTTGGAAGAATACAAACGTGATTCAGAATTGTATGGTAACTATGTCTGAATATACTATTGCTATATGGAATTGTTTAAATATTATGAAGGCTTTTGACCTGTATAGGGCAATGTTTAATCACATCTTGCATATAATTAATTCAGTGAAAGTCTGCATACATGCAGGAAGGTAAGTAGACAGTCAGCTACACAGCAACTTATTTGTAAGCAGAACCATTGACTTTAGTGCTGTGGGTTCTCCCAAGTTATTTATAAACGTCTCAGGCTCACAAGAACATGAGGATTTAGGTCAACAACAGCATATTCTCTGAGAGAGGAGAATAAAGGTGATGTCAGGCATTGGGGGGACTGCAGAAAATCAGATACCCTTTTGTTAGCTCATGAATATTATAAATTCTAGAAAGGATCAAATCTGAGCTGCTGCACAGTGAAGCAATAAAAATGGGAGTGTACTGGGTAAGACATGCAGGAGATAGGATTTCTTTACTCTTTCTCTCTGTGCCTCAAAACACATGTATTTATATAAAAAAAACAGGCTATGATAATAAGTCCTACCTGCATCCTCCATATGGTATTGGCTCAGGATCTGACAGCACACTCCATCCACAAACACAGAGGATGAACTCTACCAAGATGTGTGTCTTTGTTTACATTTCTTCCACCTCTCAACTCATACACTTACTCCTTTAGCAATATAGCAGTGCTCTGACTATGCTACAGAATTCCTGCCAATTTGCTTCCTTTTGTTCTCTTCATAGGGGAACAAGGAAGCTCTCATCCAGTTTTGCAGAGGAAAAGAAATACTTTCAGCCAGTATCTGCTTCACAAATAGCCTCTGTCTCCTCTTGTTCACCAGACTGAGTGTCATCTTCCACGTGACCCAGCAATGTGTATTCACAGCCAAGAAAGCCAACTGTACCCTCCGTGCATCGAAAGAAATGTGACAGGAAGGTAAAAAGAGCTGATTCTCCCGCTCTACTCTGCTCTCATGAGACTCCATCTGGAGTACCACGTCCAGCTCCGGTGCCACCAACATAAGAAACATCTGGATCTTCTGGAGTAAGTCCAGAGGAGGAACATGAATACGATCAGAGGGCTGGAGCACCTCTCCAACAAAGGCTGAGAGAATTAGTGGTGTTCAGCCTGGAGAAGAGAAGGATCCGGGCAGACTTCACAGTACCTTCCAGTACCAGAAGGGGCCCTACAGGAAAGCCAGAGAGAGACTTTGTACAAGGACTTGTAGTGATAGGACAAGAGGAAATGGCTTCAACCTGAGAGAGGGTAGATTTAGATGAGATTTAAGGAAGAAATTCTTTACTGTGAGGGTGATGCAACACTGGAACAGGTTACCCAGAGAAGCTGTGGATTCCTCATCCCTGGAAGTGTGCAAGGCCAGGCTGGAAGGGGCTTTGAACAACCTGGTGTAGTGGAAGGTGTCCCTGATGGTGATGCCTTGAAACTAGATGATCTTTAAAGTCCCTTCCAACTTGAACTCTATAATTTTTTTGACATTTTCTTTTAAGAATGAGTTTTAAAGGCTATTGTATTCATACAGTCATTAAATGATTACCATTACATAGTTGAATTTGTCCCATCTATTGAGGAAAATGCATTTATGCTGCCTTCTGACTGAGAATGGAAGAATCACAGTAGTCCATTCTAGGAAATATAAAAGCTGGTCAGATATGTATATTTATTTATAGGAGTAAAGGGAAGGCTGATTCACTGAAATAGAGAAGGAAAGCCTCAGAGGAACAATGGCCTTATGCCAATGTCATCTCTCAGCGTATTCAGTGTTTTGATTCGAAAAACCATTTTAATTTCTATGCAGTTAAGACATCTGATTCCTCATTTTCCCAAATGGTTGTGAGCTCACTTTTTATGGAATATAATGTTTAATATTAATCTTAGTTTATTATGTGTAAAGTAGTCAATAATGTGTATCACATAGATGCCTTCTCTGTGCTTCATTTAAGCAACTGCAGTGTGTGGAATTGATCATTATTTGAGGTGAACAGCAAGTTACCTTGATTTACACTAGCTGAAAGTGTGGCTTGGTAACTGTAAATCAGAGACTTATATAATTAAGTCAAATAAAATCAGAGGTGGATTTAGGGTACTTTAAAAATTTTCTGTCATTTATGAAATCTGAGTTTTGGCTTTTGCATGTTTAATTATCCCATGATTAAGTTGAACTTAATGAATGGTTAATTAGGTTAATTGTTAAGCACTTGTTGATTAGAAAGTTTTTACCCTTATTCTTTAGTTAACCCTGTTTTTATAAACCCCATCAATCCTAAAAATCCTCCCTTAAAATGTTAGAATAGTTGAATTTAAGTTTACCATGTTAATTTAATATTAGAAACTTTATTGTACTATGTTACCCATCAGTATTTTCCTTTCGAGTAGGGGCACCTTTTACCTTTTTCCCCGAGATGAATTAAGTTAGCAGTGAATGCCAATTCTGATATATAAGTTGAAGTTCTACACAAGTAGAATGCAATTTGTTTGTAATACATATTATTTTACTCCTCCCTTCCCTTACCCGTTGATCAGAAGTGTTAACCTTTTAAACTTATGGTTTTGTAATGTTTTAATGATGATTGGATATTGATTTAATGTTTTAAAGTTATGTCGAACTTTAATTTAAATTGAAGATCCTACAGGCGAGCAGACCCTTCAAGTGAACAAGCAACTATTTTTAGCCGCTAACCATTACCCTGCAACTGGACTCCACAGCAACCTGGAATTTTAATGAGGGCTTTTCCCGCCTTTGAGCCATATGACATCATCCAAGAACTAGACCACTAGACAACAGCGGGCCATTGGTGGATGGGAATCACCTCACTTGGAAGTACCACCAATCACCAGGAACCATGGGGGCCAGACAGTGGGTGGTCAGAGGAGGGACCAAGGCGGTATAAAACCCGTGGTCAGGAACTGAAACCCGCTTTTCTCTTTGGATTAGCTGTTGGAGAAGCCCAGTGCTGTGGTCCTTGGGCCTAACCCTCTGTTGAGAGGTTTCTTTGATTACTTTTTGGCTTTGGATTTAGCTGGAGCCACGCCAGCACTGCAGGTTTTCTGCCTGCAAAAACCCGGTTCGGACCGAAAGAGTCTCCGATCTCTGCGGACCCAGATTTTTATTTTCTAACTTTGGTTATTACCCTAATTGTTTCTCCCCTAATAAATTACTTTTATTTTTAATTAAAACAAGAATTGCCTCCTGTTTCTGACATTTTCTATCTTCAATGTCAGCCAAACTGAAGCTCCAGTATTTCAGTTACTGTGAAACTAAGCCCAGGTAAAGATGCAGGATGATTATTAATCAATAACGGCATTTTGTCTTGAAAAGGAGTGATTCATAGAAGGATTTAGGGGTCATTGTAGCTAATCAGCATGACCTTTTAGCACAATACTGCAGTGAAAGGGCCTAAGGAAATCTTTGTATAGACATATATATAGTGGATGATACAAAGAAAAAAAAAGCTGTTTGGCCTCTTTACATTCCACAGGCAAAATTGCTACAGGAATACTGTTCTCCATTTCAGTGTCCTTGCAGCAACCAAAATACAGTAATATCAACACAGTTTAAACAAGAGGTGCATGGAGATCAAGCACTGGACATAAACTCTACGATGTAAAATTGAGGTTACTGATGTCCAAGAAGTCCCATCATTACTCCATCAGTACCGTTGTGTGCTACTGTTCAAGGAAGAACGTGATGAGATATGACAGTGGCAGTCCTGGCAGTAGTGACCACAAAACACTGGAGCTCAAGATCTTGAGCGATGGAAGAAAGAGAGCAGCAGAGCACAGATCCTGGACTTTAAACAAATTATGGCTGTACACATAAGGATCTCAAACATAGGAGAAAATTACAGTGACCTAATGAGCATGATTTGTTTTCAAACATGAGATGAACCATCTAGCCACATAGTGGAACTAAATGCTTAAATATGTGATGATTTCAGTTCAGGTGCATCCTGGGGAAAAAAAATGCAAAACTGCTTATTCTTGTGTAACTTGCTGCCTGATTTTTAAATCTAGAGCACCTGAAGAAGATAGTCTTTTCATTATGTCTCTAATTTCATAATTATATTGCACTTCTAAAAAAAAAAAAAGAGTGAAAGAAAATACCCCTTCCTACAAAATAAAGTGTCAAACTTAAAATGAAACTAAACTTATGTTTTCATAATCTGTTTTCTTAACAGTCATAAAGGATTCCAAAATAGAATATATACATTGACAAATGAATTTTTAATATTTTCAATAGAATATATACATTGACAAATGAATTTTTAATATTTTCAAGGCATATAAAGTTATCTTGATATACATTTATGAAGGAAATTATGGAATAGTTTCGTAGAGTTTATTTTCCTAATGATTAGCCACATTTTTTTTAAGAGTGAAGGAACGAAGTCCTTAGCACAAGTGGAAACATTCCTTCTTCCAACCTTGATGTGAAGTTTTTAAAAACATGAATGCTTTAAAGATTTTCATTTCTTTGTATGTGAAGTTTCCAGGCTTCTCAGCCGTGTATTAAAACAATTTCAAAAGAATGGATGATAATTCCTCCTTTCTAGCCAAGGAGGTTGTATAAGTTTTCAAAAACATTGTGGTGGAAAGTAGATTGCAATGATTGCAGAAAATAAGGGCAGGACTTTCATATTCGGAACAGCAATGCTGAAAAACAACACCAGCAAAGAAAGAAGAATAGTAATGTATCAGTATTTCAGGAAAAGTTCAGTAGCAATTTAAATATTTTCCCAATAAGCAAACATCTAATCACAAAGAGATCTTCAAATATTTTCTCCAAGTTACTTGGGCTTCTTTCAGAACAGAGAATTAGAACCCTTTATGATCCTTCACTCAGGGAATTATGATAATATTCTCTTATTACTCAGATAGGTTACCAAAGACAGCTAGATCAGAACTGCCCATTAGAGGTGCTAATCTTTGTCAAAAAAACCTGTCTGGGCAGCTGGAATATCAGTGAACTGACCACACTCAGTCAGGATGAATGCAGTCTTTGATATAGAGGAAGGTGTCCCTACCCATGGCAGGGGGATTGGAATTAGACGATCTTTAAGGTCCCTTCCAACCCAAATCATTCTATGATTCTATGATCTTGGACTTCTGTGCCAACAGTTGTGCACTTATAAAATATATTAGGAATTGCTTATTCTTAAATAATTTATTTTTTTAATGACAAGCTATTACTGGGAAGCATTCAAAGTGAGTTTTAACTGACAGGAGCAAAACTTAAAACAAATTCATCTTTCTGTTTGACCTCAACATAATGCTTAAACAATGAGAGATGACAGAGTGTGAGTAATGAAGCTATAATTCACACCTTGTGCATGAGCAGGTACAGCAGTGGAGACTGAGTGTTGTTAAATTCACAAGGTGTAAAATATTATGCCGTAACTCAACAGGAAGTCAACTCTTAATTTAAACAAATAAATAGAATTGGAACAAGGTAAAACAACACAAAGCAGCAAAACTTCATACTACAGCTTGGTAATTTTGTGTAATAGTACATCTAAAAAGAAGTGTTTCTACGTATTCTTTACTCATACGGAAAAGAGAACCAACATTTTCCTGCAGGTTTTCAGAGGTTTCAGAAGTGCTTATCTACAAGCTCCCAGACCAGGTGAGCTCCGAGTGATGTGTACTGTGTTTGTGCTCAGCTGCTTGTCGGCTGCTGTGAGATGCATGAATAAGTGTTCCAGCAGCAGCTGGGGTGGAGGTACCCCAGCCAGGAGAGCTAAAACATTTGTGTAGAGATAGGAAAACAATAAGGGGGAGATTTTAAAATTCTCAGTTCTGAAAATATAAGTGATAAGTGATGTAGGTAACACAGGGGTCTACCTTACAATGACCTTCTTTTTTTATATATAGCTTCCAAGTCACTGACTGCTGGTTGAAACTCAGTAGTCAGTGTCCATGAATCTTTGCAAGAGATTATTTAACTATCTGTGCATTTGGCCTTCAGCACAAAGGGAGGATAAAAAGCTGTAGGAATTCTTTGTTTGTCTGGGGTTTTTAACATATCATCACGGTTTGTTAAACTACTGCTTTTTCATTAGTCCAGTTCAGAATAATATTTTCATGAAAGTTTTGTGTAAGAATCATTGTTTTCTGGTCATGTTTATTTATTATTTAAATAAGCATTTCATGCACTTTTCTTTCAAAAATTAGGAATTTAAGATTTAAGAAAATTATTTTGCTTTTTCCTCCTTATAATAATGAAGAAACAGCAAAGGAAGTCAGACGTGGATTCAGAATATGAAATAAAGGCTCTCAAACACAGGCAAATTCAATTAGCCAGTCAGGATGTTGTTTTCCCCAGCTGAATGAAAGCAATTAGGAGTAACTAGTCTGGACCTGACACAGAGTCTGTCATTGTCTCTACAATGTTCATAATTAGGGAGTTTTGATTTAGATTTTAATAAAAGTTTCTGTGAGGAATGAAAATATTTAGTTTATATTTAGATGCTGAAGTTATTATCCCTTATTTCCTTTCCTGGTACCCAGACGAAATCTGGTGTCAGTTACATCAAAGATGTTTTTCATTGTCATCTTTGAAAAATCATAAATTCTGAGGTTTTAATTTCATTTATTTTTCTATCTTCATTGCATGTGTGTTTGACTTTTCATTAGGAAAAGACTTTTCAACTACCACAAAGTATTAATTTATAAATTAAAAAGCACTTAAAGGTATTTAGTTTGTGTTGTTCATGACATAGTCCTGCAAAAAGCTTCACTGAAGAACAAGATTTGCATTGAACTTGTTGCAGCTCTAGGAAAATTGAAGTATTCAAAGGTAACATTGATAGGACTCTTAGGAGTCTTAATGCAGATAGAATTCAATAGATAGAATTTTTAATGTGAAAATTATTAATGTTTTAATAAATATGTCTGTTAAAATTTTAAATGTTCCCTCTAGTTCTGAGCAGTGAAAGAACTAAATGGAAAGTTTTTGTGAAGGGTGGAGGGTGTTTCTGTTTTTCATACAAATCAAGTTCAGAAAAACTGTATCTCTGAAAGAGAAATGAACTATTGATTATCATTATGCATGCAGAAGAATTATGGTCTGTGCTCGTTCTTCAACTTAAATAAGCAAATTGTTATATATAAATAATAATAAACCACTAACAAATAGTGAATATGTGATTTAGTATGCAACTAAGCTGTTAAATAGGTGGAAAGGCTATTTTAATCTCTGTATTCTTATTTATTAGAACACATTGCTCATAATAGTAACATACTTATGAGCTACATTCATTGTTTATCAAATTTTATAAAATAATCATTAATGTATGTTTGTTTAAAATGTGACTAATATATTTTTTATACCCACAAAATAAAATAGGTAACACACTCAACCATTCAAAGACAAGAAGAATTGCAGGTTTCATCATAGTCTTGAAATTATTTGGTTTGGGAAAAATGGCCTGGAGATAATTATCTAACCTCTTTCCTCTTTTGTAAAATATTTTTAGAAACAAATATCTCAACTTAAAAAAGGCCATCAGTGATTCTAACACTTCAGACTGCTAAAACAATTTTATGCAATATTATCAGTTAAAATCTGAATAATTGAACACTTAGAACAAGTGTTACAAGACAGGAGCTGGAAACTTTACTCATGTCTTCAGAAGAACATGAAAAATGAATAGTCATGGAAATCAAGTACTTTCTATTGCATCGAGAACACAATGTAGTGGAAGACAAATCAGACAAGAAGCAAAATGCTTTGTCTTCAGTCTAATAGTAAGTAACCCAGTCTCTGATCTGAAACAAGAGCTTGAATAAGAAAACTTAAAAAAAAAAAGGAGCAAGTGTGTTCTATTCTTAAGCAGCAGGACAACGTTTGGAATGAACTATTTGGATTGCCAGAATTACCTTAGTGTTTCTTGTTATTTACATTAAAAAGAACTACTGGACCTTTGGGTACCAAGAATGGAATACAACATTGAAAAGTACATGACACATCAATGACTTTATTTTTTTAATATCTAATATAAATTTTAGAACCATAGAATCATTTAGGTTGGAAAAGATTGTTGAGTTCAACCATTAATCCAGCACTGCCTAGTCCAGCACTACACCATGTCCAGTGCCACATCTACACATCTTTAAAATACCTCCATGGATGGTGAATGAATCACTTACTTGGGAAGCCGATTTCAATGTTTGACAACCCTCACAATGAAGAAATTCTTTCCTAATATCCAATTTAAACCTCTCTTGGTTCAACTTAAGACCATCTCCTTTTGTCCTGTCACTTCTTACTTGGGGGAACTGACCAACCCCCACCTCACAACAACCTCCTTTCAGGAAGTTGTAGAGAGTGATAAGGTCACCCTTGAGCCGCCTTTGCTGCAGGCTAAACAACCCCACCTCCCTCAGCTGCTCCTCATTAGTCTTGTTCTCCAGATCTTTCACCAGCTTTTTTGCCCTTCTCTGGCTGCACTTGCCCTTCTTTGAACATTAAATTTGGATTTTAAATCTAAATAATTCAAATAATGTATTTGCTTTCTCTTTAATTTTGTTTCCCCTCAGTCTCTATTTCTTGTCTTTTCAAGTAGATTTCCTAAATTCCATGTTTTGTCTTTCACAAAACCTCATCATAGGGATAGTGAACATAATTTTCCTGATTTATTAGAGATGCTAAAAATTTAGAAAATGTATGCATTAGTCCTTTTGACATCCCTTTGAATTTATAAAATTATGGACAAATTCGATGGCTGTCATAAGTGTCTACTTTATATCTTATACTCTCACACACAAAAAAACCCTAGAGAAACATAATAGGTGTTGTTTTGTAGTACAGTACATGAAAATGTAGAATCCACCTATTAATAATTAGCGATTTCCAATATTTTAGACCTTCTGTCATCTCACATGAACAAAAGAGCAGCTTTTCAGCAAGGAGAACAGAATTGGTATACGAAAATAACACAGAAGAGTGCACAGACTCACAAAAGCTTGCTGTGGGAGTTCGTGGACTGTCCCTAGACAGCAGAAACCATTTTTAGCTGATGTATAATTCTAGAGAAAAGGTGGCAAGTGCATGCATACAACAGATTAGATAAATAATTGACAAAAATTAGAATGTCACTGTGGTAACAAATTTTAAAAGATATTAATTTAGCAGAATTTCAAGATGAAGACTAGATTATCTCTGAGATACAGTCTTTTCCTTCTTGAAGTATTATTGGTATTGCATATACTGGGTTTTACAAAAAGACGCTGTGTTTTGAATTTTTTTTTCAATTTTATTAAAACTTTTCCTATTTGATGTTATCTTTAAATGGCTCCATGAAATGGATATGTATTAGTGATTGTTATGAAATTACTCTGTTTAATAGTTTTAACATAGATCTTTAATAGCTAGTTAAAAGTTTTAGATGCATTCCTTGCTTGTAACTAATGTTGTTAATTGTCTTCAGTGAGTGATTTCTGATGGCCTTCTCTGCCACAAGGGTGCACTGCTGGCTTGTGGCCATCTTGTTGTCCATCAGGACTCCTAGTCCCTCTCTACTGAGCTGCTTTCCAGCCTGTTGAATCCAAATATGAATTGGTGGATGGGGTTATTTCTCCCAAGTACAGGAGATCCATGTGTCATTTCACTTCCATATAAGAAAGAAACATACTTCCACAGCTTTTTAATGTACAACTATAGGCTGTTCATTCAAGTACATTTTTTAGAATTAAGAAATGCAATTTAATTTTTACACAGAAAAATGAAGCTATCTTTAAGAAGTCCAAATTTCACTTTTCTTGAGCTTTGTGTGGTACATGTTTTTCCATTTTTCCAACCTGTTGAGATTCCTCTGAGTGGCACATCCATCTAGTCTATCTGCCCCTCCTTCCGGTTTTGTTTGCAAAGCTTCTGAGAGTGTAAATTGTCCCTTTATCCTCATCATTAATGAAGACATTAAACAGTACTGGCCCCTAGGGTACACCAACGGTGACTGGTTTCCAGACGAAGTTGATGCTGCTAATTACAACCCTTTAAGCCCAGCAGTGCAGCCAGTTTTCAATTTGCCTCACTGTTCACTTATCTAGCCTGTATTTCACGTATTTGTTAACAGGGATATTAGAGCAGACAGTGATGAAAGCCTTGTAAAAGTCAAGATAAATATCTCCTTATCCACCAAGTCAGTAATTTCATTATAAAAGGCTATCAGCTTGGTAAGGCAGTATTTTGCTTAGAAAGTCTATGCTGTTCATCAACTCCCAGTCACTTTCTTGTCCTTTTCAAACTCAAGTTTTGTCAGGACATCCTTGTTCATCCGCAGGCCTCCCATCTCCTTGGCTTTATTTTCTGCTCAGAGGGATGGGCCATTCTTGAACTTAAAGAATGTAGTATTGGAAAGGATGAGGTGATCCCTCCTGTCTCCAGGATGATCTCCCATGGATTCCTACAAGAAGAACCTTGATCTGGTCAAAGTCTGCTGTCCTGTTGTCAAAAGTTGTGATTCTTCTGTTTGGCTTGTTTCTTCTTCTCAGGATCTTGGACTCCACCATCTCATGATCACAGCAGCCAAAGCTGCCTTCAAACATTACATTACATTACATTCCTCAAAAGATCTTTTTTTTTTTGTAAATATCATATCCAGCAGAGCACTTCCCCTACATCCATATCCAAATCCATGCCTGTAACCCTTCACTGCAGTATTCTAGCTGTGTGGGCTATCTCAATACATCTCTGTGATCCTACCTATATTTGCCCTGGACCTTTCCATGGATCTTTTCTTCCTGTGTATCCCATTCTCTGCGTATTAGTGTACAGACACTTCAGAGAAGCACTGAGTCATGCTGATTTTCCAGGAAAATACGAAGAGCTTCCCTTTATGCTGTTCTCTAATCACCTCTTCATTTGCCTGCATAGGCTTGGAGTGGGACTCCACTGTTTTGTTGATTATAAGGCATTTCATGCCCATATCACCCTTCTTCCTTTGCTTGAAAACCTGGTTCACTACTTCTTCACCTGTTTCTGAGTTCTCAACTCCCACACTCCATCACCCTCGTGTTAAAGCTTTCCTAACCAGATCGGCCAGTCTCTTGGCCTTTGCTTTTCTTAAACATATTGTATATGCAAACTTAATAGTAGTGGCCATAAATGACATAATTCTTGTATCCTACAGAACATTTAACTTATTTCTGATCTCTTCCTAATCCTTCCCAAGATCTTAGCCTTATCAGAGTAGTGGATAAATAGTAAATATCAGATGAGGATACAAAACAGATGAAACTAATAGGAACAAATAAATCTCTGTTGACCTAAACTGAGTCAGGCGCTAGCAATTTTAGTTTTTCCAATAGAACATATTTTAATAACAGATGTAAGAGAAGATACTGAGGTTACATTGCAATCATGTATATAGAAAGTTCTATCTAGTTCTTTTTGTCTTGGAATATTAACTACCAGTTTCTCTCCTCCTCAAAATGTTGGCAAGTATTAGCCAGCCGGGTTTAAATTATTACTGCTAAATATGTCTAAATGTTGTTATTTTTTCTTCCTGGCCTGGCAGTGCTCTTAAAACAAATACGGTTTAAACTTCCCCATGTGAAAACATCACAGTACAAAACTCCCCATATTTAAATCAAGACAAATTCTACCTTCCTTCAAATTAGAGAGGCCACATGCTTCATCTCTTTTGTCATTCATAGAAGAATACAAGTTGCAATGCAGGTCTCTAGTCCAACCTCCACTCCAAAGCAGGGTCAGACATAGTTTCTCATAGTACCTATGTGGGTGCTCTCCTGTTTCAGCCTATTTAATTTTCTCTTCTCACAGTGCACCATTGTGAAGAGCCTGGCTCCATCTGCTTTATCGTCTTTTCAGAATTAACAGGGCTGCTGTTAACATCTCCCCAAAGATGGCTTCTCTCCAGACTGATCAAGACTGGCTCTCTTGCTCTCTCTTTCCACGGGAAGTACTCCAGACCCCGGCCGTTGTGGTTGCTTTGTGCTGAATGCGCTCAACTTCATTAATATCTTTCTTCTACTGGGGGTCAAAACTGGGAACTGTATCATTCCAATAATGGATTTCAGCTAAATAATAGATATTACATTAAATGAATGGCCACAGTGCTTTCAATTACAATTACAAGTATTTTCAACTACTATTTTTCATCATATATTTCAAAGATGAAGCAGAAGAAAGCACCTTAAGCTGCTGGAACTGAAGAGCAGTGCCTCCTAAGAAACAAGGGTACCAGGAAATGAAAGAAACTAACATCAGTGGCAAAATGAAATAATGAAACATTTCCTGTGTAAAACAGTAGAAAAAGTACAAGAGAAAAACACAAGAAAATAAAATCCGTCAAATGATATTCAACAAGAATGTAAAACCTCTGTTTTAAGAAATCCTTAAAGAAAAAAAATCTGTGGAGGTAATAAGAAAATACCAGTGCCTTGTACTTTAACTGTTTTGTACTCTTCCCACTGTAGCAGTTTTAAATAGGATAAATTGCTATAGAAATTTTAGTCTGACTTGATGTCAGTTTATCCTTCTGAATTGAAAGAGAAAGCTCAGTATTGTAGCTCTTCTGAAAGCCAGTGCCTTCTTTTTCAAGACAAGTGTTGTATCTGTATCCAAAGGTGAAGGTATCTAACATAGCATGTAGTGATAGGACAAGAGGGAATGGCTTCAAATTCAAAAGAGGGCAGGTTTAGATTAGATATTAGAAAAAAATATTTACTGGGAGGGTGGTGTGACATTGGAACAGGTTGCCCAGAGAAGTTGTGGATGCCCCATCCTTGGCAGCGTTGAAGACCAAGTTGGATTGAGCTCTGAGCAACCTGGTCTAGTGAAAAGTGTCCCTGTCCATGGCAGAGGGGTTGAAACTAGATGATCTTTAAGGTCCTTTCGAACCCAAATCATTCTGTGATTCTATGGTATGTACTTAAAGTCTTCACTTGTTTTAAATGAGTGCTCTGGAAGAAGTCAGATCACTGCAAGGTTGTGAAAGAAGAGTGATTTATTGTGCAGGTTGCTAGTTTAAAATGTATTATCAGTGCAAAATAATAGAATTGTTATGCACTTTTCATGTGTGATATTAAAAACTCCTGTAAAAATGCTTTCCTTTTGTCATGTGCCTTGTTTGTTCCTTAGGTGGTCTTTAAGGACTGTTGACAAATTTGAGAACTGTAGGTAGCAGCCGAAACGGGGTCACATCAGTAATAACTGCTTGAGAGAATACAGATTTCAACATCAGATTCTGTCTAATTTTGTTATATACCTAGAATCTTACTCAAATGACACCATAAGCAGTAGCATATGCTAGATTTTGTAGTCTGTTAAATAATACACTGATTATAGCAATAATTATATCTTTTTTCAAGTCATGATAATTAGTGTCTGGAAGACTGTAAAATATTGAAGTTTGTTGAATTAGCAAACAAATAAAAACATCTGAAATACCAAGGATAACTCATGAAAACGTAAGTGCTTTTTTATTTTGACAATTAGATTTCTACTATTTTTTCTATTTCATAACATGAAACAGACTTCTTTTTTTTCAAATGATAGTTTAATAATTTGAGCTGTCACTAAAAGATTCTGATATTTAAACTTTGTTGAGACGTGAAAGTAATTGCCAAATTTTAGTGTGAATTACAGAATATGTGGTGTAGATTACTGGAATGAGAAAGGTTATGCTATATTTCAAATGATCATTTTGCCAGTATTTACTCAGAAAGTGATTTCTGATATTAACCTTGTCATTTGCATCAGAAAGGGTGGACTGAGTTGGGTTCTTTCTTTTTTCTTCCCCTGGAGTTTGTTCTTAGGAGTCACTTACTTGATCAGAGTGGAGTATAATGATGAAGAAGCCTCCTGGACAGTGCTGTTTTATCTAAGCGTAAGCCTTATCCCATCATTAAGGTCTACAGCTGCTTTTCTCTCCTGTTTCTTCTCAAGAAGAAAGTGCAGACACAGGAGTGGGAAATTCCGGGCACTAGGGAGAGGTCAAAGAGGAGGACTTAGTCTTCCCTTTGAAAAATTTTAGATTTCTTCTGGTTGTGAGCACTGCAACTGGGGCCCATGTTTTTGTAGTCTCAGAGATTGTTACAGTGCACATTACATGGACTATACTTGCAGCCTGTTTGGAGACTCAACTTGGGCCAAAATGTAGGAGCTCATTCACAACAGAAGGGATTCAGAGATCAGTTGGTGACAACATGACTGGAGATAAGAGTCAGGTCCCCAGACAAAAAAGAAGCAAAGAACAAGAAATACCTAATTCAAAGCTCTAGCAAATAAAAGGAGAAACAGTCAATATGGAGAAAATAGCAGATTGTGTATAAAAAGTAGACCAGAAATTCATTTTAATATTTTATACAAAATGGTATGGCAACTTATATTTCAGGGAATAAATGTACCATTGACTGAACTGGGAAAATGTACTACTATGAGCAGGGTGTTTTTAATCATTTCTTGTGCCTGAATCTTTACCATTTACTACTAGCCATTAGATCAGTGGCAGGGGAGTGAGCTGACAAGATAATTGCTCTTGTCTAATGCCACAATAGTCTAACAATGACCCTCTAGACCTGACAGTGTTGAGGAAACCTTAAGTCCATGCCTCTAGGCCTGCTTGTTTTGCTTTGCTCTGAAATTTACTCCAGGGCTCTAAAATGAAATGAGAAGAGTTAGATTTGTCTTTAAAACATAATTATGTGTTTTTTTCAGACTATTCAGTAACTTTTTACTCTATTCCAGGATACATGCTTGTCCTCTGAGCTGTGTCTGTGAGAGAGAGAAGCTTAAAAAAAATGGGGTTCTTGAAGGCATGTGTTATAGGATACAAAAAAGTCTTGCTTTAAGATTGATTATTCCTACCTATTTTCCAAACAGATATAAGTCACAAATCTGTTCTACACTGGTCTATGAAAGGCATAGCAGTATGAAATTTAGTAGAAAGTTTTAAGCTGTAAGAAAACCTTTTAAAATTGTTGAGATTGTGCATGTATAAGAAACCAAAGAAATCAAATGAACACAATTATTTAGAGTATTGTTGCTAAGTGCCTTGGCAATGCTGGTTTTTTTTTGGATGTATATGTATTACTTTCTGTCAGCTAATACTTTAAAAATAAGAAGAAAGGACTTGTTATCACTACAAGAGCCTGAATTGCACTTGACAAATTGTCTCTAGTCAAATATTCTTTATAGGAGATAATTGGAAGAAGTCATTTTAAGTCCCAGTAGCTGTATCAAACTGAGGGCTACTTACAAAAATATCCTTACCCTGTAGCTGGAGGAATGAACAGTAGTATGAATTTGACAGTTTGAGCTAAGATAAAGTGTACTTCTACTTCAACTATAAGACAAATGGGAATAGCAGGTACAAGCTCTGTATGGTATGCCAAAAGTAAAGTAACTTGAAGAGCTATACTGAATTCTGATAAAACATATTCTCAGTATAAAAATAAGATGCAAAGCAAGTGGGAGGAGGCTTGTTATGGCAAAAAATAATAGTAGAAAGAAGAAAATGTATTTTTCTGTTTCTCATCTGATGATTTCAATCTATAGTAGAGGTTAATTGAGCACAGCCTATTGATGTTCAGACTTTAAAATTTAGGAGCTTTAACTTAGGCATGTAACTTATGGATAAATTTTAGGATATAATTGAAAAGATCATTTTTAATTCCCTGAATAACCAGAAGAGACAGATGCTTTTGAAGACCTCCACAGGGACAGTCTTTCTGCCTAAGTGTTCAAACATATGCAGGCACAACTATTTCCTGTAGATTTTCAAAGGCATCTTCTTCTCTCCAGTGACTATTGACATTTCAGTTGAGAGCATTGCTTTTCTCCACTACCATCTACATTTTAGGAATAAGAGCATTGACTGAGCCATGCAGGTTAGTCAAGAAAATCACCATGTGTTGTTAGTAGAACCAGAGTAAATACATTGGTGCAGAGACATATAATTTGTACCTATCCCAGGAATTAACAAAATTATATACTTATTAACTAAATAGTATTATTAATTTCAAAAACTTTGGACCTTGATATGTCAGACTCAACTGAAACATGACAATAAACTTGTTCAGTGTTCTTTTGTGATGCTCCAAATACATAAATGTCTGTTGTTATTGTATTCCTAGGTACTAGCCAGTGAGGTAATAATTTTTCTCTGATGGCTTAAGAGCTGCAGGGAAAGAAATTACAAAAGGAATACAATTAATTTAGTTTCTAGAACTGCACAAGGAGAAAGCATTACTGCATACAGAAGTACAGGACTCAGGGTTGCAGACATTTTCTCAGATGGTATATTGGACTATTATCCTTCAGTTGATTGTGCAAATGAGACTTTTCTGACAATGTTTTTAGTTGATTTGAAACATATGACAAAGATTAGGTTTTACTCTTCTCAGGAAACATGCAGCTATAGAAGCACACTGGCCTAAAGGCATCCCTAACTAAGATATTTTCTGGTGTACCTATGATGTGAGAAAAGGATCCTCCAAGAGATTTTATGTTACTGAGACAGGATGTCTTCTTACTCAAAGATATTTTAGTGGGACAGAGGTTTTTGAACAAAAATTAAAAGCAAGAGAACATTAATTATTTTCAGAACAGAAATTAACAGGGAGAGTAGTGACCAAGACGTATAGCCTGAAGTGAATTTTTGAGCATGGGTACAGATTTTACTGTGAATAAATGCTGGACTTAGCCTCAAGTTGCATCAGATTAACACAATTTATAAACACTACAGTCATTACTAAAATTTCATGTAGTTGTGCAGCCTGGGGAAAGAATGCACAGGATAAAACCTATTCATAGAACTACATAGCTTATGTAATTTTTCCACCCTATAAAAACTGCTTCAGGAGGGTTAATTCCTCAACTTTAGCTTTTGCTTGAAACATTTTCTGGAGTCTTGTCTACATGGTATTTAACACAACTATTAAGCAAGCACCTAGTTGGCAATTATTTCTTCATTCTGAAACAGCTGCTTTGGATTTAAAGATATTTAAACTGTTAATTGCTAGGATCACTTTCATTACATCTTCCATGTTAATGGCAAAATAGATGGTATAAATATTTTAGAAATGGACGGTATAATAACTCAAAGGTGGCCATAAAGAAATAGTCATTTAAATCCATGAAGATGCTTTCTCCAGTTGTGCCATCTCTTTCAAAGTTTGCAGAGGAATTCTGTGTCTGGAAAATTAACGTGGTGAGTTCTTTGGGTAGAAAGAGATCTGTCTGGCTTAGATGCCTGTCACTAAAATTTCAAGTGCTTAGACTGTTAGGTTGTTAACCTAACAACAGGTTAAATACTTCTCAGAGTATAAATTCCATATGTTTATGAGTATAGGGACAATGGGAAATATGAATGTCTCCATTCTCTTGGAGTTCAGTCTGCCTAGACTCCCAGGAACAATCTTATGAAGGGAAATACTGCTGCTCCAAGGATGTTGCCTGCCTTCTGCTCTCCAGTTACAGTGGAATCGTCCAAGGGTAGTGTAGTCAGAAGGTCATGAGACATCTTCACTGAAAGCCACTTTTTAGGTCAAAATGCAAGACCCATATTGACAGCAGAGGGATCACTGGGAAGGACACCTAAGTGGATATACCTCATGTTTTTCCTAGAACAGATATGAATCTCCTGTCAGAAGAGTATTAGTAAAGAAAGGTCTTTTAAGCATACAGAGTACAAATGAACACCTTCTCAAGTTGTCCTCTTCCTTGCCTGCTGACTGCCTTCAACATATTAGAACATAGGATTTCTTCCTGGGATGTAAGATTATGTTCTGTAGGTAAGAGGACTTCTGTCGGTCAGAGGAGATTGAAACTGCATTCATAAAACAATTTATTTGCCTGATTGTCTACCCTTCTCAGTCCCTTTTTGCTGTGGGTATGTTGGATGACTGAATCTTTCACTGAAAAGATGACTGCACATTATATTACACCACCAATTTCATATATATCCAGTGACATTTATATGGTGAAAAGCACAAATAGAATCCCGAGTTGTTATACAGAAAGAATTGAATGAATCTGAATTTGTTTTCTTTGATAAAGTAAAAGAGAACAAAAACTAACTCAGGGAAAAAAAAACCACCAACCCCCCCCCNCCCAAACATCAAAACCCCAAACTGAAACAGCAACAACAACAAAACAAAAACCACCCTTCCAACAACCAGACCATCACCACAAAAGTATCTCTTTTAATATGTAGATTACATCTCAAAAAGCATGGTATGGATGCATAATGTAGTTCTTTTTTCCAATACTGTTATGTATTGAGGTGATACTACTAGCATATTGACAAGTGGACTTAATGGGGGGCTGTTACAAGAAGTTAAGTATTTTTACTCTAAAACCTTCAGATTTGGTTTCAATTGTAAGAAATCCTTAAGGTAACCTACCCAGGAGACTTTCAAGAGCAGTTAAGAATGTTTTAGGGCTGATTGAGTTGAAGAGTAAACTTTTCACTACTCCTAATGAAAACATAGATAAGCCAACACAGACTTTGTAAAATCCCAACCTGAATTAATAGCATAGGCTTCTTTTGAGACAATCTTAAACTGAAAAAGAAAATTAATTCACTGTGAAGAACCAGAAGTGGAGACTAAATTTTTCTTACCTTATTTTCCATTTGTGAAGCCAATGGTTTTCGTCTGCCACTTGCTAACCTCACAATCTTGTTTCTCACTTTAGCACCCTCACCTCTCTCATAATTTTCACTGAATGTACACTTGAAAATTTTCTCTCCCTCTGAGAAGTCTGACAAGATCTTATTTTATCTATTATAAAAGTGGGGGTGCATTTATCACCCATCTGTCTGAAGGCTAAACATAAATAGAGGAGAAAATAATTTGATGAAGGTCTATTTAGTATCAGCTCTAGTACTGTGAATTTGTTTTTTATTCCTATATAGAACCCACAAGGTTAGTTTGGTTCTTTATGGATTGATGTAATTGCCTAACAAAATACATAAAATATATTTTAACTGCTTGCTTTCTAAATAATGCCAACAGAGTGAAAAACCTTTTTAAACCTCTTGGCTATGTTGACACATAAGCCCTTTCTGTTGCAGTTTTGTTACTTGGGACAGCCTTTCAGTGTCCCAGTATTTATCCATTCCATCCATGCTGGAATAATTGTTTTTCTTCTTTTCACTCTAGTTTTGATTCCTGTGAAAGGATTTGCGCACTAGACAGAGGTAGCCATTTGGTGGTCACTTGTAACTGATTTATGTAGGAAATTAATGAATCACTCAGTCGATATATGCAAAAATATGTATGTTACATAATGACAAAACTTAAAATAGATTTGTTTCTTTGTTTGTGGGCTGTATTATAGCTCTGAAAAGCAAGATTATTATTCACTCTGCTTTTGTCATTCTAATTTTGTCACCATTATTTTGCTTAATTGAGAGTTTTAACTTCCAGCACTCAACCGTGTTGTTCGCTGTTCACACTGTACCTATGTGCCACTCTTGGCACCCATGAAGTAGATCACTGATAGCAAGTCTTCTTGAAACAGAGATGTTGGGGAAACAGAAATGTTTTGTCTTGAAACAGACTTGTGGGGGAAAAGAAAGGAGAAAAAATAAAATTTAACATTAAGGTGGGGAGCTATGACTCCTCTTACTCTATTCACTAATATCCTTACCATACAAAAAATATTAAGGGCACTATCCAGAAATATTATAATATGCAAAGAATAGTATTGTGACAGTATTGGCTGGGTGCAGATAAATAACTAACATTGCTCAACCCCTAAAAAAAGGCCCTTCAATCTATCATTTACCTAACTAAATTGGATTTAAAGTTCCAGATATCTAGATCTGCTATAAAAAGGAAAAAAAGTAGATGAATTTGTAGAAGAGAATATGAGGAGCAACCAGCACAGAAATGACTTTTCCTGAGTATTGTGTTGTAAGACATCACTATATTCATGTGGTTTCAGACTAATAGCTTCCTTTCACACGATATGTTTAGGCATCACAAAAAAGCACGCCCTTAATTTTTTGTAAAACCTATCCCTGACCTCTTGAAGTTTTACTGGGCTTGTTCGAATGAAATCAAGACAAGGAAAAAATTAATGCAATCCCATGCCAGTTCCATTGTGCAAGAAATGTTGTTTATCAAAGGCTTCCTGGGTGACAAAAATATAAATTAAAAATATATACCAGTGGAATGTAAGATACCCCTTGCTACTGTAGGTTTTTGGTCAAGCCACAGCAGATTCATAGCTGTCCACAGTGTACATGAACTTCTTTCCAGGTCATTGGAACCAGAGTTCTATGCTTGAGAAATACCCTCAATGGTAACTCTGCACGAGCACATCAAAAGAGAGGTGGCTGGCAAAGTTGCCCTGGTGTAGCTTTTACCCATCAAAGCTTAAATGCTCCTTTGCCTGCAGTCAGGCACTGCCCGACTTCTCTGCCTGCTGCTTGTCTCCAGTGCAGCCATGGTACTTGCACGGGAGACACTAAAGTAAAAGTGAGATGGTTTTGCTGACAAACTAACAAACAAACAACACAGTTTTCTGTGTGGTCCTTAGTCAGCAGCTGGGGTTAAACCATGACATCCTGTCTATCGAATATTGCTGCTTTTTGCTTTTAAACACAATTTGCATTTTCTTGTGGATATAAATACATTCAGACCTTTCACTTTTTTTTTACTGAAGTTCTTTAATTAGATAGTCTAATTATGAGACTCAGACTCTTTTGCTAAGTAGAACTCCTGTCAAATATGATATGCCATAATTTGCCAGAATCAAAGAGGGGCTTGAATCTGACTTTTCAAATATCGGTCTCATAATATCATTATGGGTTTCTTCAAAATATTACATCACAGATACTCTTGATTTAATATGTTTAAAATCATAACATTTTGCATATTTCTAATTTCCTACCAGTAAAATTATGTCTATAATCTGTTAAAACTCAAGTCAGTGTGTCCTATCTGCTAAATATCGTTTATTTGCTTACGTCAAATTTATATTTTCTATTACCTGAATTTAGAAATAATGAGAATAAAACTGCAGTATGTACTTTCTGGAAGTTGTATTTCATTAAAATATTTCATACCAATTATTGCATATAGGCCCACAATTTCTGCATGCATTGTTCCAAGGTCATTTGCTAGAACAGTTCTTCTTTTCAACATGTTTCATTCTTTTCCTCCCTCTTCTATATTCAGTTGGGGAAAAAAGGTTGCAGTAGGGGCTTACTTTTTCTAGTTTTAGTCCTAATAACTGTCACACACTAATGGCTTTTTTTCTTGTGTAATGCATTAGAAAAAAATGCCACCTGTAATGTGAAGTTCACCTAGTTATGATAACTAAATCTGTAGTGTGCAAACTAAAAAATGCCCTTGTTGCTTTTGCAAATATTTCTAATGCTTTCTATGTTAACATAACACTTCTGTCAGAGACTGAACACGCTTTTGAATCATTTCTGCTTGCCCAGAATTGGATTTCAGTGATTTTACCTCACACCATGGAAGACTCTAGACAGGTTATCTGCTACCACACAAATTTGTCAGAATTATATTCAAGTTTGTAAATCACACATCTAGAGCAGTCTCCTCAGTCTCTCTGCTAACTTCTTTTCTATCACTGACACTTTCACCTGGGGGTATCCTTTTAAGGTGATCCCTGACAATACTGGTCACATATATAGAAACAAAGAATTTGGCAAGTATGCATTTGAGTTTGAGACAATTTCATCATTGTGAATACTGATGGTAAGTTTAGATTAAGGTTTAGAGAGAGAGTGTATAGTAGAGGTCCCCAGTATTTACAGAGCAGCCTCAAGAACTTGTTTATGAGCATCACTTAGAAAAATCCATTATCTGATGCCTAAAATGTGGATGTCAGTCTTTATCTCAAAGATTTCTAGATATGCTGTCTATTTCTTATCTTGTACTAGACTATGTCCTCAGGTGGAAGATAATGAGAAATGTGAGCCAGGGTTTACAATTAAATTTACTGAGCCCTCATAACTGAGTTCTTATCATAACAAAAAATAAAGTAATAAATACTAGCAGCCAGAAAGAAAACAAAGATCTGAATCTGTGAGGGAAGTTATAAACACTCCTTGTAGCCACCATCACTTTTATATTTGGAAGAGTGATCATTAGAAATTTCTAGTGCTCCATGTATGGGTTTTATTCTTGTGGAAACCAGAACACTCATGGGAAAATGTAATTTGAGCGTTAGCCATGGCATGCAGGCAGACATGGGAGATTGAAAGTGCTCCTTGTTATCTTAGCATAAATTCCTATTATTTTAGCTGAGACTTAGTGTTTATTTCAGACAGCTAACAACTCATGCAAATAAGCTATTCTGAAGTAAAACTAATATATTCCAGAAAGCATAACACTTCCATGTGACCGTCTTAAATATCCAGTTACCTGAGTCAGTCAGATGATGCAAAGTCTGCCTTCTTATAAAACATAATGAACTCCACACTCATACTGGATCATAGTCATACTGAGACAGGCTTGCAGAGGGCAAAGTGTTAGTTAGCATCAGTGCTACTTACAGATTTAACACTGTGGCATAATCACATGAATATGAAACATCAAATTATGCATGCATTTTTGACAGGGATCTTAAACATCTGTGGGATTCAGTAATAGTATCTATCATTCTATTATTGTATCTGTCTGTCTGTCTATCTATCTATCTATCTATCATTTTTTTGCCTTTTGCAAAATTGCCTTTTATAGTAATTGGAAAATTCTCAAAGGAAACAGACAGTGATTCCAAATCAGAGAAATTTTCATTGGCTTAACACTTGCTTTCTTATCCTTAATATAGCCTAAGAAAGCATAAGACAAACTCAGCAAACTGAACTGCTTATTTAGAAGTGGCTGATAGTCCAGTACTACAATTCAAGACCCCAACAACTTGGAGAAATGGACTGGTAGGAAAATCATGGAGTTCAACAAAAGGAATTATGAACTTCTGCATCTGAAGAGTAATGATTCCACTAACCGGTGCTGGCTGAGGAAGCCTGGCTGGAAAGCAGCTCTACAGGAAAGGACCAGGGATTTGGGTGGACAAGTTGACCACAAGACAGCAATATGCCCCTATGGCAAAGATTAGCTCCTGCCTGTTAAGCTTCAATAGGTTGCCAGCAGATTGAGGGAGATGATCCTTCTCCTCAGCTCAGTCCTGGTGAGAAACATCTGGGGTGGTATGTCCAGCTTGGGCTCTGAGTGCAAGAGAGGCATGGACACATCGGAGTGAGTCCAGTAAAAGCCCATGAAGGTCTCCGAGGGACTGGAACATCTGTCATACGGGGAGAGGCTGAGAGAGAGCTAAAGGAGATAAGACTCTTGGGCATGTATATAAAAGCTTGACAGGAGACTAAAAATTAAAGATCCAGAGTCCTCTCAGTAGTGCTCAGTGAAAGAACAACAGGCATTAGACACAAAATGAAATACAAAAAAAATCCACTATTTTAGTGTGTGTGATCAAACCCTGGAATAATTTGCCCAAGGAAGTGGTGGAGTCTTTATTTTTGGAAATGTTCAAGGTGAGATCAACACAACAAGACGAGATCAACACGAGAACGAGCTGCTCTAGCTGACCCTGTTTTGAGGAAGGATGTTGGGCTACATGATCTCCAGAGGTCCTTCCCACCCTAAACCACCCTGTGATTCTTTATGTTTCTTGTCACCTCACTGAATTTTCACTGAAGTTTTAATGCATTATTCCGGTGAATTTGCTCTTCCTATGCTTATTTTTCTGATAATTTCTGTTCTGTGAATGGTACACTGAATGAGTTTATTCTGCTCCCAGAACAGATGAGTGTAAGTCTTAAAAAAAGATTTGTGGTATAAGTCTGTGAGTGGTAGTTATTGACGATGAGCTCCTAATCCACTTTTACTTTTTAATTTTCTTAATTCACTTCTTAGAAACACTCCTCTGAAAGCATTATATTGTTAATAACAGACGAAGCAAACCCCACTGACATTAGTTTCCCAAATTAAATGAATATTCATACTTTTTTTATAACATTCTCAGAACTCTATTCACACCCAAATTTTGAACTATTTTCATAAGTGGAAGGTCTTGGTTGTGTATTAAATCTGTTTCCACCAATGGAGGAAAGAATGAGTAAATTCTTTAGTATTTCATCAAGCTGTGGTATGTAAAAAGGAATCTTAGTGAAAAAGAAGGTACATATTTGTATGTGTACATTCAAACCAATAAAAGGAAAAAAAACCAAAATGGATAATTCACCTTAAATATCTTGTATGTCTTATTGTCTTTCAAGAGACACTGTGAAGAGTATTATCAAGTTATACTGCCTCTTGTTAGGAAACATTAATGTTTCCAGGGAAGACTTGCACTCTCCAGGGAGGACATTAGAAATTATTGCAAGGACTCGATAATTTGGTTTCCTCTTTTTTTTAAAAAAAATGTTTTCGCTCCCTCTACAGGAAGGGAGTAAAGGTAAAATAAAGGGTAAAGATAAATAAAATGTAACTTTGAATCCAATGAAGAGACTTTGTGGCATTTTCTCTTTTAACCTTCCTGATCTCCTGTACTATGATCTGTGTTGAAGCTGCTGAAAGGAACATTTCTTAAATTTGCTTTAATAACCAATATTTAAAGTGATACAAATATTTTGCAAATACAGATCTGTCATAGCTATATTCAAATTTAAAGATAAATGGTTATTGTATTAATCCTGTCTAAGACTTTGTAGAAAAATAAATCCAGTGAACTCATTCAAGACACTATGCTGCATAACATCTGCATTAAATGCATGAATTAAATATGTGACACCAATGGCATTATAAGACTAAGATGAATATGTAAGCAGAAGCAGCCATGGTTGTTTAAAGTTTTACACAGTCTAAATTGCAAGGTCATTTCCATAGTGATGAAATCAAAGTTAGAAAAAACCATGAAGACTTCATTTTTTTTCAGTTTGTGTCTATATTTTATTAATATGCACTCATATTTTTATCTTTCCCTTGCTAAAAGCAACTCTCTGTATTTCTTTTCACAAAAGGGAAAAGGATACGAAACTTATCTAAAATGTCAAAGTGATTTATATAGTAAGTTGTGAGTTATACAATGAGTTTTGTAAGTTACAAGTGCCATTCCTAAACATGCAGGTTTCATATAATGTTTGTATCTCTCCTAAAAGATAAGCGAATTACTTGAGAAAAGTGATTTGCATATTTGAAGAAATATTTCATTACACACTATCTGAAGAGCAGAATATATTTAATATGTTGGTAATGTTGAATCAAAAAGATTAAGCTTAGTTTATAGTGTTAAATCTCCATATGTTTACCTAGAAATAATTTATGCCTATGATCAAGAAAGTTGAAGTTCTATTTTCAAGGCAGACAGAGGGATGTAATCTTTTTCCATCACTCAGCTAAAACTGTACAGGCATTCTGTATATATCCATTAAGACTTAGAAGAGACTAACTAAACTGGAAATCACAGTTAGACATATTTAACAAATGTCAAAATGGAGAAGTGACTTACGAAACTGAACAATAAGTCAATGCTAAACCAGGAAATCAGCCTCCAGGATGAGTTCAAAGCCCCACTTCAAATATATCTCAGAAGCAATTTACAAATCTGATCTCTTTTGTGACCAATTGTCTCACATGTATTCTTATTTTAAGCTACCTAAAATTTATTACCTTTGTTATATGAAAGGATTAGGTAGTGAGATCATTGTTTGCTTTACTTTCCATCTGAATGGAAAAAAAAAACCAAATTCAGTTCAAACGTCTCCATAAAACTGTATGAAGGATCATAGCTCAAGCATTTTGCTCTCTACATACATAGAGAAATCTGCCTTCAGTTAAATTAACTAAAATTTCAGAAGCACACAGATGTTCAAAGGTATAATCTTCAACTCATTTAATAAATTCTATTCTTTTTCTTGTTAACTGTAACTATGGGCTTGTATGAAAAGAGAGATTCCAATGGATGAAGAATTATTTTTGTAATTTTAAAATTTTAACATTATTAAAGCAGAAATGAATACAAATAACACTGGTACTTAGGTCATACATAAAGAAAAATGAGACTGTTGATCGTATATGTTAGAAAAGAATCAGATTTTCCTACTCATAAGACAGCACATTATTTAAATTAGCATTATTTTATTGTAACATTCACCACTTCTTAATGCATGTTTGAAAAAAATTTCAGTTTTAATATTACAGATTGTTTCCTACATAGCTCTACATGTAATCTCTGAAATTCCCCTTCTCACCTTGTTTTACCTGATCTACAGGACCTACAGTCCAGCAGATTTCTTCCTGGGACCCAGCTGATCTCCATGCATCTTCTCAGGGTCCAAATTCACCATGTTATAGTGCAGGTTTTAGAATAATTTCCTCTGAACTACTGTTTAAGTAAATTGAATTTATGTTTATTAGTCTTCAGCTAAGACAATTTGGGAAGAACATATTCTTCCAGATCTTAAACATAATTAAACATATACCTCCATAACTTGTTATTTGTTTTCATTAGCTAAATTTTTTGAACTACCACCTAGAATTCAAGGTATGATTGGAAACACTGTTTCCTTGTCAAAACATCACATATTCTGCTGACTTTCAGAGAATAGTCCTGTATTAGGACTTGGGGTGCTGGTGGATAAGAGCATGAGCCTGCAATGTGCACTTGAAATCCAGAAATCCAGCTGTGTCCTGGGCTGCATCCAAAGCACTGTGGGCAGCAGGGTGAGGGAGGGGATTCTGCCCCTCTGCTCTGCTCTGTGAGACCCCACCTACAGTGCTCCACCCAGCTCTGGGGTCCCAGCACAGGAAGGAGTGAGTCCAGAGGAGCCACCAAGTTGATCAGAGCGGTACAGCACTCTCCTATAAGCAAAAGCTGGGAGACTTGGATTTGTTCAGCCTGGGAAAGAGAAGGCTTTGGGGTGACCTAATTGTGGCCTTGCAGTACCTGAAGGGGCCTACAAGAAAGATGGAGAGAGACATTTTACAAGAGAATGTAGTGACAGGACAAGGGGGAATGGCTTCAAATGGAAAGAGGGTAGGTTTAGATTAGATACTAGGGAACAATCTTTACTGTGAGGGTGGTGAGGCACTGGAACATGTTGCCCAGAGAAGGTGTGGATACATGATCCCTGAAAGTGTTCCAAGTTGGATGGAGCTCTGAGCAACCTGATCTAGCGGAAGGTGACCCTGTTCATGGCAGGGCGGTTGAAACTAGATGATCTTTATGGTCCCTTCCAACCCAAACCATTCAGTGATTCCACGGTTTTCTTGCTTAATTCAAATTTTTTACATTTCTTTCTTCAGGTGAACTCTTTCAAATACTTCATACGGAGTCTGAAGAAGTATTTTTGAAGAAGAAAATAACAAAAACAACCCAGCTTGCTTAACTTTAGAAGCTGTCTTGAGAGGGTTACCTCTACTCCCTCTCCCCTATTTTAATTAGTTTGCTTCTTTCTTGAGCTCTACTGACCTAGAAATCTGGGGGGTTAGCAGAAGAACATAGTGGGCAAAATACTCATTTAATCTATGCAGACAAGGGTAAGTGTTGTGCACATGCTGCAGAAGCTGAGTCAAATCAGAGTTCAAGTCTGAATAGAGAGAATATTCCGGTGTGAAAAACCTGAGATATAAAGCTAAATTTCATTTCCCCTGGACTTGTCATTCTTTATCAAAGCTTACAAGTTAGAGTGTCCCTTGACACAAAGAGACATTCTGAGAAGTTCTTAATGTGAAACAGCTGTTTTTGAATCTTTTACACATTCTTCATAGTGAAAGTAGTATTTTGAATACACCTAGCTACTAAATGTCAAGTCTTTCTGAGAAAATGGAAGGATCATGATTCTTCCCCAAAGTCATTTCAGTTCTCCCTATGGATAGACGAGTATGAAAAGTTGCTCCTGGAAACTAGATTATCTAATTTATCTAGGAACAGGTAAAAATGGCAAAAGAAGTAGCATCCAATTTGATAAGAAAAACCTGGGTTGAAAAGAAGTGTATTTCTCTTTCAAATTCCAAGCTACGAAAACAACCTGTGGACACAGGAAACAAATAAGGTTTTAAAATGTCTTCATCTATGAATCCCAGGACACTGCAGAAGATAAACTCTTATGCTGAGAGCAATATAAGTTTCTCATGCATGTATTTTACCCTAATTTCTAGTTCTAATTCAGAAGTGCTATATATCCTCTGAAGTCTTCTCAGTGCAGGGCAAATTAGATAGTGCTCTCTCTATCAGTATGTGAAAATTGTTCCGCTAAACAAGTGGCATCCTCTTCTGCTAATTTTTCTTAATCCAGTTCGCTTCCCTTCTGTTTTAATGAGCAATTCCTTCCTGAAAAAAAGATGGCTTATAGTGTTTTATGGTTCAGAGTATTTTAACATATTTGGTCAAAAGTTAGAATTTTAATGTTGCTTTAGAAGGAAAGTTAAATGTGGCTCAGATTGACTCTGCTCTTTGGTATCTCTGGCATCAGGAATTTATGGAGCTGGGAAATGCCAAAAATATCCAGTTAGTTTTGAATGGGTGTGTATGTCTGAAGTAATTAATCCGTGAAAGTTTGTGCAGGAGCCATTGCTGGGTGAAGCAGAAATGCACTCAAAATACATGAGTTGATCATTCAAAGAGAAGGTCAGAGGTGATTGGCATTTGTCTTATCTAGTTAAATTTATAGATCTCTTCCATTTTTGCTGCTCTGGCTATAAATTATATTCCTGTAACTTGACATTGCAAGGAAGCATGCAAAGGAATGGCAATTATATTTCCCTTCTATAAAGAAAATAAAATCAAATTTTAACAAAACTAAACAGAATGTTGTAAAATGCAGGTTCAGATAACCTGCATAATTGGTATAACCTAATTCGTATGAGTTGTACTTAGAAAGCTGGCAGGTATTTGCAGTGTTAGCTATTCATACTAAGTGTTGCTTTAGCTATCATTTTTTCATAAGTATTACTGATTTTAATAAATCTAATCGTGGAATTAGAGCTCTCAGATCTCATCTTCCATAAAGTTCTTCAGTGTATGAAAAGCAAGGGAATGGTTGAGCTCAAATTTCTCCAGGAGTGATTTCTATGTCTTTTTCAGAATTGTACTTGATATAAAAGTACAAAAAACATTTTGCTTTTAAATAGTATCATGTATATAATGTTCATTAAGACACTTTCCTCCCAATAAACCTGCAATTACTTCTAAATAATACATGGGAAATAAAGAGAAGTGGAGTTTTCCAAAGGAATTTTGAAACAGCTGTGACTATTGAATTAAATACAGGAAAGAAGTAGTTGAAAGAGAGTAGGTTTAGATTAGATGTTAGAAAGAAATTCTTTATTGTGAGAGTGGTGAGGCACTGGAACAGGTTGCCCAGAGCAGTTAGGGATACCCCATCCCTGGAAGTGTTCAAGGCCAGGTTGGATGGGGCTCTGAGCAACCTGGTCTAGTGGGAATGTCCCTGCCCATGGCAGGGGGGTTGGAACTAGGCCATCTTTAATGTCCCTTCCGATCCAAACCATTGACTGATTCTGTGATATTCACTATTATTTGATTTACATTCTGATGTACGCACTAGGCTGCTAATTGCCATCTTTAAACAATATGCATCATAACTTCGTTCAAGATCTTTAAAAGCTTTTTGGTTTTCAGTTATCCACTTTTCCCAAGACACAGAAAGCATCTTCTACTAGAAAGCAGGTAATTTCTCAGCATCTTGAAAAAGATGTATTTCTTTCCACATTACTTTTGAAGTCTCTCAGACATGTAATCTCTAGTACTATTATGACTTAAGTTAATTCAAAATTTAAATATTTTGCTCCTGGAAAGTGTTAGGACAGTGTTAGTGAGCAGAGAGGAAAAAATTTTTTTGAGCTCTATTTTACTATGAAGCATTGGAGCAGTCCTCAAAAAATACATCAAAAGCCTGTATTATGCTAACCTAGATAAATACCATAGCTCCTATGTCTACCTATGGATTCAGGTATTCCACGTCTTCACTCTTCCACACAGGAAATAAACATACTTCCACAACATTTTAATGTATAAGCTATTGACTGTTTATTCAAGTACATTTTTGATAATTAAAAAATGCAGATATAAATCCTACAGAAACAAAATGAAGCTATCTTTAAGAGCAGAGCACATAATTCTTTATAGCTTTTGCCTTTAGCTCCTTTTGCCTCACTTCTACCTTCTTCAGTGTTGTGAGAGTCATTACAATAAATATAATGAGTTACTCAGGTGCTGTCATGAGGGGGCCTTATACAGCATACTAAGTACAGCATACTAAAACCGATAGGTTAAGATTAAATGCTCCTCTACTTCCTAATGATATAATTAGAAAGCTTTTAAATTTAAATAAAACACCACTCAAAGTGCCTATCTCTGGCTTTGTGTGTGACCTAAAAGACACTTAACTGTGGAGATCATTAAGAATGCATTGAATAAAAATGCAAATAATAAGAAACCAACCAGTGCTGTAAATATGAATGTATATTCCTCTGCCACTCATCTTCATTTAAAGAATTTTGTGTTTCTCTAGCAGTCAGAAACTGTTGTTTCTGTTGTTTACACTGATAGCTTCTAAATCCTCAACAAGTGAAATCATCTGTTCTCTCAATCCATATGATAACAGTGTGATAATTATGGCCTACAAGTAACTGTACTTTCATTGTGGCAGCAGAGGTTGAGGCAGGTCTAGGCAATTTAGTCTCCTGTATTTAAAAAGAAAAAAATATATTTATTAAAAAACCCTTTAGAACGTCAACAGCTGTGCTTTTGTTACCCATAAGGCTGAAAAAAAATTACATGGTAGAAGCCCCACTGCCTGGGCTTTCAATAATGCTGTTTTGAAGTCAAAGACAACCTCTGCAAATATAGTGCATCTCGCTCCCTTATTCTTGCTGAGCTGTAATATAACACTGCATAAAATCTCTGTGTCACAGTGGATCATACAGAACTATGACTTCCAGCTTTCAAGCTTTTTCTTTCTTGTGAGATAGCTATAAAACACATTTGTTCTGAAAAAGAAGGTGGCTGCAAGAAGAACATCTTTTCTACAATTGAGCAAAAACACAGGGAGCAAAATCTACTGTCAGACTATGTGTATCATACTGGGGATTTCCAAGTTCAAAGTCAGTGCCCCATTATTGGCCTGATTTTGTAGATATTTTGGGGGTAACTGGTTGTACTGGGTTTTCCTGGGTTGGTGTTAATTTTCTTCATAGCAGCTCATATGGTTCTGTACTTTGTATTTGTAACTGAAGCAGTGCAGATAACAAACCAATGTTTTTGCTGAACAGTACACAGCATCAAGGCTTTCTCTGTTTCATACTCTACATATTCCACCCGCTCTCTCTGTGAGTGGTCTTGGGGTGGGCAAGTGCTTGGAGGGGGCACAGAATTATAGATTTTTTTAACATAGGATAGTTGGACACAGCAGCATTCTGGATCCTTGCCAAAAAATTCATTTTGACATGGGCTAAAGGGGAGAAGTCTGCACCAGGAATGGATGCCACACCTACAGAATTAAAACTGCATCATTCGTACCAGAGTCCAGAAAGTATTTAGCAGGAAAAGAGTTGAAAACAGAGTAATGATACACAATGATTTTGCAAAAAGGACTAGTATCATTCACACAGGGATAAAGGAGGGAAGGTGATGTTTGGATTTAGCATGTGTGACACTGCTATTGGAATCATGTATACTGCTGCGCTGTTGCCATTCTTAAAAATAAAAAAACTGTCATTATTAAAAGAGAATTTATCTTGTAATAAAACAACCAGACCCGGTAACTCAATTAAATGCATAAGCATTTTCACAACAAAGAGTAGCCATATACTACAGAAGTTTTTAATCTAGCCAAATACATAGACAAGAACATAACATTAACTACAGAAAAAAAAAGTCAGATAAATTCAAGGGACACTCAGAACAGTTACTTGTTAGAATACATCACAAAGAGGAACAAGCACAATTTTCATATCTTGGTGTCTTTAGGTCAAAACTGGATTTCTCTCTGGAAGATATATTTCCATCAAACACATATTACTTGTTTAAGATAGGAGTAAGTGAAATTTGATGTCCTGTGACCTAGTTGCATTTCCCACTGCAAAATCAAATAAGCACCAGAATTGTCCTTCTAGATACAGATTAAGAAAAGACTGTCACATCAGCTCTGAATAACGAAACTACTTTTGCTTTTTGTATTGCAAAGCTACTCACCAGCTTTCCAAAGTGACATTTTCAGTGTCATCTCTGAAACTTGCAATAGAGTCTATTCGAGATAGTATCACAATTTTTTCTTTTCTATTTGTATGAACTGAAAAGATTTTTTTAAAGAAACTGCTCCATAAGTGTTGTCTTTTTACTGACCTGTGTAGTATATTTAGAATTCCTTATTTTAATGGTTTGACCATAACTACATCTTACTCTTATAAACTGGTCTTGGCTTTCAGCTTATTAACAATTTAGTCAGATTTAGTCAAATGTCACTCTCTTTTCTCTACTATAATGAATCTGGTGCTGGTAAGACACAGGAGCCATAAAGATGAAATCTTATGAACTTCCTTGCTTTTGTCTCTTGTCCTAATATATGTGTGTCTTCTAAATAGTATGATAATTCACTGTAGCTACAACTCATTAGTACTCAGAAATCTGGGTTTTGTAAGTTCTAGATAATGCAGTGCTGAAGTGAGAAAGTCTGGTGGAAAATTGCCTGCTAGGGCTTAGTGCATTCCTAATACTTAAGCAAAAACTTTCCCTTAATGACAAAATCTTCTAAATTAGTTGTTTCAGAGTCATTACAGTCATGGGTGGAATGTAACTTTGGATAAACACAGACGTCCTACAGCACCATGTACCTGGAGTATCTGTCACTACAAAGGCCATGTGTCTCCTGTAGGTCTTTGGTTAAGTCTGCCAGTCATGATACTAAATGCATGTGCTTACATGCTTGAATCACTCATAATGCTCTCATTCATAATTTCTTTTAATGTATACTGCCTCAGCCTGGCTTGGTGTTGTGTTTTAGATTTTTGACCAAGACAGTGTTTGTAGCACACTAGTGTTTTAGCTATTGCTGAGTAAAGGGTTTATAAGTTTCTTACTCTGCCACCAGTAGTCCGGAGATAGGCAAGAGGTTGGGAGGGAACACATCTGGGACAGCTGGCCCGAACCGACCAAAGGGTTAATCCGTACCATACAACATCATGCATAAAAAAAATGGGGCAGGGTGCAGGGGGAAATGTGGGGTTCGCAAGGCAGAATTTTTTCAAAATGGCCATTACTCAGAGACTGGCTGGGCTTTGGTCTGGTGGTGGGAAGTGATCCTTTATATCATTTGGGTTTGGTTGGGTTTTATTACTCCTTTACTTATTAAGCTGTCTTTATCTTGACCTCCGACTTTTTCTCACATTTGCTTTCCCCTGTCACAGAGGGAAGTGAGCAAGCAGGTGGACAGTGCTTAGGTGGCAGCCAAGGTAACATACCACATAAGGTCATGCAGAAAAACTACTTATTGACATTGAAGAGTCTGGCAGTTTGAACTCTCTTGAGAAAAAGAGGTGCTCTCAGTGCCTTGGCATTACATCTCCAAAACGTGAGGGCTCCTGGAGTTGGGGTGATCCTGCTAAGGGAAGGGGAATAAGCCAGTTTTTAACCCACTCAAATGCCCCATCATTTAAATATAAGGGGTTTACCAAGGTTCCTGTACTCTGGGTTAAACACACGGGAGAAATACTGACCATATATTCTCAAGAGGTCAAAACTACTTTACTGGCAAAATATAGAAATACAAGGAACTTTGGCAAAAGGTTTAGTATAACATCAAATCAATATAAAACACTTATCACAGCATTAATTTGGCCCATTCAACTTAGCAAACTTTAAACCTGTTTGATGTTAAGTTAGAAACCTTTAAACCCATTTGGTGTGCTGTTACCCATAATGTTCCAAAAAAAGGGAATTAGAAGAAAGCCAGAAAAGATATGGAAAACCACGCATATAGCTACCAATGCCTGGGTTCCAGCAGCGTCCAAATAGAAAATCCAAGCAAGGCATTGAGTCAAGGTGAGTGCTTGCCTCATGCTTAGCCTTAAAAACCCTTGGGCCTCCATGGGCCCTCCCCCCAGGTGGGACTTCTGGTCATGTGGCCACTCAGGAGATGGCTTAGGCGAGAGTGGGGCACTGCCTCTTGTGTGCCACTGATTGGCAGCTCTGCCAGGCTGGGGTGCAGGCTCTAGGCTGGGGGCTGGGGTGGGGGCCAGGGAAAGGGCTGACCTGCCCCCTCCCACACACACATGCCCAAAATGTCTCAAGACATCAATTTTTCCAGTCTCTGACACCCACTTACCTCCATGGACAGGAAAAAGTCAAATACATCACCATATGTCCTAGAAAAAGCCAAAAAGCCAGGTAAACAAATCACTAGGGAACATCAATTATCACTTTTATGTCTCTGTGAAAAACTCAATAGAAACTTAAACGTAATTCTGAATTGGCAATAATCTGTCAAACAGGGGTGTTGGAACAAAATAATTTTAGGTAAAATACTGGTTTTTTGCACCAATGTTAAAAGAAGTTATCAGAGTTGAGGTTTATCTAAAGTTTGTCATTAAGTCCATTGACTTCCAACTAGAATGAACCTGATTGTAATGGAAACCTGAGGACCTAACTCATATAAGGAGATCAAAATTACAAACACCTAAAGCTTGATAAAATAAATCCCATTCAAAATCGAAGCTTATCTGTCTTCATTACCACACACAAAATTAGCAGAACCTATGTGACTCTTGGGTGGCCAAAATCAACTGAGTTAAATCTCACCATTTCTAAAGAAAGAGCCACAGAAATATTCTTTCATATCACAGTGATATGGTAGAAACCCCAAAATGTTTCTGACTATCAATATTAAATGGTGGAAAAATGTACGGTTTACATGGTATATATTCTACATATAGACGTACACACTGTGTGGTATAGAGAAAGGCCAAAGAACACCAGCCCAGCAAGACGTTTTGACATTTTTAGCTGAGAGTCAAAATATTCCTGTCCATCTCTTCAATAATGTCTTTTTTTTTTTTTGCCTGGAAGGTCTCTGTATTACCCATAGATGAAAACTGGACATATACTAAATCACTGAATGCAGAAATGTAATGCCTTAGCAATTCTGATTTTATACTCTGTCTTGTTAAAATTCACAGTTCAATACTACACTTAATTATAACGAAAGAAAAAAGAGAATGTGTGCCAAAAATCATTTTGATATAAGCAAAATACCCAGAAGATTCTAATATGACCTCATTATCATAGTTTCTTAAAGATCAGATGACAGGAGGCTATGAGATCAGTCACAAAACCCAAACAGGGAAAGCAGTCTGGGTTAGTCTAATTTGAATTTACTCTCTGATGTGGAGGGTATCTTAAAAAAAAAACCTTGTAATATCTACTAATTTTTTTAGTTTTGTGTAGTGGGTTTGTAGTGGGTTATGTCTTTAAATTTAAAATGATCCTTGAATATTGTATTATCAGGTATTTTAAGAAACTCCACATCATCCCAAAGGTTTTAATGAATAAACTTTAAAGATCTAATCCTGACAATAGCCATATTCCCTTATATCATTCTGTGAATATCATTCCCATTTTAACTAACAGCAATTTATGAGTAACAACCACTAGGCATGTTCATATCTGAATTGCTTAATGAAAAAATACAACTTAACTATATAAATTTGCACAATTGCATGTGTCAGTAAAATGAGAATTAAGATAGCAAATTTTATTTTTCACAAAAAAGTTGGTAAATAATTCAGTGTAATATGCAAGTATTCTTTACACAGGCACTTTAGTTGTCACTGCCCTTAGAGTAGTAGAGCAAACTCTCAGCAGTCCCACAGATATGACCCCAAACTCCTACCCGTCTGCAGAATTAATCTGTGGGTCTTATAACTTTTTCATTCAGGTATAATTACAACAGTTATAATGACAGCTATTAACCATCATTTAATATGTTTGTGTGTGGATGAGTGTTGCCTTCAAATGTCAGTGAACAAGTCACATTTTTCTGCAAATAGCACCCTGTAACCACCTTATACCCCTCCTCCCACGTGTCCAATCCCACCTGTTTATGATCCAGGGGTCCAAGCTTTGGCATGGCCCAACTCCGTATCCTCTGAAGGAAAATTATTAAGCTGTGAAAAAGACTAATGAGAAAGTTTATACAGTGGCATCACACAAGGGAAGAAAGGTAAAGATAGAAAGAGAGTATTGGAGTAGAGATCATTAGTTTTTCAAGGACTAAAGAAGAAAACCACCATGGAAAGGTAGAAAATTATAAAGGTAAAGAAACCTGGAGAACTGAATAACAAATGGCAACTCAGTAACTTGAGTATCTGTTTCAGAGAGCAGTGGAGGACGACCGTTTTAATTCCTGACCAAACCTTAACTAATTAGCAAAGAGCTTAAAGATCATTTTTTGGAACAAGGAGCATCATACTGCTTCCTTCCATCCGGGCTATCTTTTGTGAACTAGCTTGTTGCAGAACAGAATGGGTTAAACATGAACAGCACGGATAACTTGTTAAAAATGGTACAGCAGAAGCTATGAGAAAGATGCAGAAAGAAGAAACTGCAAAAATCACATCCTTTTACACAGAACACCCTGGTGAAGACTGCAGAACATCCTGCAGCAAGATAAACAAATGCGCAAGAGGAAAAGCAACATTATAGCTTGCCATGCATTAGCTAGCATGTAGATGGAACAAACAAAAATTGTCATACAGCAGCTTAAACAGTATAAATATTTATGCCTCTTTTTAATAAACATCCTTGCTTCATTGATGCTTGGCCCGTGTGTTTCAATCGCCGTTAATAGCTACTAGAGACTTGCTTTACAGTTTCAAAACGCATGTGTTCTGCTTGCAGAGTATCCTTATACATGGCTAAAAAAAGCACCTGAAGAAAATGATCTTGATAAGAAGGGCTAACAAAGTACCTTTTTTAGGCTATTTAGTGATAAAAAGTTATGAGAGTCCTTTAATCAAACTTTAAATGTCTGTAATATAGACATCTTCACTAGACAAACCTGAGATAATTGTTTCCTTTTGAGTCAAGGAAGAAAAATAAGCAATTTCAGGGTACAATTCAACTGACCTGTTTTAAACATCAATCTTAGGTGAAATTAATACTGCCTTAGAAGAACCTCCTTTTCTCACTATTGACAAAAACGGGGGCCCTAGAGGATTAGCATGGATGTAGTTGTATCCTTGGAAGACATGTTTTGGGTCAGATGATCTCCACTCAGTATATGTGAATCTGTATGGTTTGTTAAAATCAGCACACGATTAGTTCAGCTCTTTGTAAGGACAGAGAGAGATTCAGTGTGAAGCTCAGACAGATAATCTTCATTTTAATAGATGTTTCCTTATCTTAAAGCTTCCTTAAACAACCGAGTTTAGCAATAGGCTCAGTAGTTGGAGAAACACATCTTTTTACCCATTAGTACCTCAGGAAATTACATATTTTCACTCAATCCATATCAATAAGGCATGCTGAACTTTTTAGTTCAAGTGCTCTCCTTCATTTTATCTTATCACCCTTTCATTCAATGACAGCACCTAATTTTTCAGGCTTTGCTTCCTCACTTACCATCCCCTTACTGCTACTGGAGTACTGAACACCATGATCTCAACATTAACCAGATAAGGGGATGAATCATGGAGCAGGTTTTCTGATCAAGCAGCTATACACTGAAGGCAATCATAATCTGGCTACATACGTAATGTATCACAGAGACCTTGAATAAAAATGCACTGCAGCACTATAAATCTTACCCACATGTTTAGACATACTCAAGAGTTTCCTTGATCACTTAACTCTGACTCTGGTAAACAACATATGGCAACTGTGATAGGGTATATTTTCTGTAATTGAATCTTTTTATGTTATTTCCTATGGGATCAGACACTTCAGGTCAAGTCTGGAGGTGACACACACACACAATGTTGTAAATTACATACTCAGATCAATGTAAAAAAAAGGTCTAAGAAATAAAAGATCTCAGAATTTGGCCGCATGGTTATTGTTCTCTGATTATTTTAAGCATGTAAAACAGTGAATATTACCATACCATGCAGGTTATGGGCTGCTTTGATGTCATTACCCTGAGAAAGCTCTGAGAATGCTTTTGCAGTGCAGCTGTTGTTTCTAGCTGATGACATTCCTTGTTGGCTCAATGGACAGGCTAGAGGGAAAAGAACAGGGTTACACTGAACATGCATCGTTTTCCCTGCATCTACCTTTTGTTCTGCTGCACAGTGAGGAAGGCTTGGTGTTTCAGGTCCTAACTTTGTACACTTTAAATACTTTATTTGCCAAAATATTTTATGAAAATGGAGTCTGAATTTTTTTTTTTTTTGGAGTGTGTTCAGACTGTTTAGGCTGAAGGCAGTATAACTTGGCCCTGGCCTAATCTTGAGTAATATCCTATGGGGTATGACATGAGAAGCCTCTGGTCGTAAAAAATAACACAGCAAGTTATAGATCACATCACAAGGTTTCACAGGTGATAAAGGTGGAGTTACATAAGAGACCATGGAACTGCAAACTGCACAGATACCTGGAGGAAGGCATCAGGGACCTTTTGTGCAGTACAGTCTGGCAAGGTCAACAGCAGCTAGGTAACCATGTGAACAATGTGAGAAGAACAAGGTAGCTACTTGACCAAGACTTTGTATGGGAACCTTTGAGGCAGCTTGATCACCACAGCCTAGTAAGGACAGTAACTCAAATCTGTCATTCACACATGTAAAACCTTCTGAGATTTTCTGTGGAAAAAGAAGATGTTTTCACAACAATAAAATACTCAGATGAACAGATTAGATATCCTGTGAATACATTATTCAGTGGTATCACTGTGCATTCCAGGTCCATTCCAGGCCCGAAGGCATCCTCATCTACTCATCATTTCCTGAGAGATTACTTGAAAGAAAGCAAATGACAGTGCTTTGTTAACACTAGTCTTAATACTAACACCTTACTGCTCTACTATGGTGAATGTCATTTTTCTGCCTAACAAATCTGTGACTCTGTTTTTTTGCTATCCCACAATCACAGAATCAGTGAGGTTGTCAGGAACCTCAGGAAATCATCTAGGCAAACCCCCCTGGTCAGAGCAGGGTCACCTAGAGCAGGATCTTTGGGGCCTCGCTGTTCTCTCTTCCACTCATTATCTCCTCATTTTTTTTAGTGAGGATACTATGGAGAATGGTTTCCAAAACCTTGCTAAGGTCAAAAACAATCTATATAGACTGCTCTTCCCTTGTCCACCAAGCCACTCGTTTCATCATAGAAGGCTATCGGGTTTGTTAGGCAGAATTTCCCATTCAGAGATCCATGCTGAAAATTTCCAATCACTTCCAGTGCTGTAAGTGGTTTGCGGGGTTATATGCTCCTTCACTTTCTCAGTGATCAAAGTCAGCTTGCCTGTAGTTCATCTGTTCCTCCTTCTTCCTTTCTTCTAGTTCTCAGGGAGCTTCCTCGGTCACCATGGCCTTCCCAAGACAAGAAATGGCCTTGCAATATTATTGGCCTTCTCCCTTTGCACTTATGGATGAATTCCATCAGGTCCCATGGACTTCCATCTGTAAAATTTGTTTAAATGTTTCTTTTCTTGATCCTTCTCTATTGAAACTAGTGCTTCATTTCTACGGAATGTGTCTTCTTTTTACTTTTTCTCTTCACGCACTCTGTAAAAAGATTCTTTTATAACAAAATTTGTACTGTAAATAAAAGCAAGGATGGACCTTCCTCATTTCTTTGCTGGAATTTATTGTTTCTCCTTAGAAACAATAAATTCCACCTGCATTCAGCCATCAGAAAATCCTAGACAAAAATGGAAGAGAGTACTGAACTGACATGAAGGAACATGATTACAAAGCCTGCCTCCTCTTTCATATCTTGCAGCTTTTGGCTTTGCTGTTTTATGCTTCTGTTGACTTAAATGTTTTTAAATAACTGCTTGATAATTTGGTCAAGGTCCACAGCCTTTGATGGAGTTCTTTTCTTGAAATTTCAATTTAGGGTACTGACACTCAAAAAAGATCCATTTTTTCAGTCTGCGATGTATACATATATATAAGTATTTGATAGCATAAGCAGTATTCATTTGCTAAATGAGGTGTATATTTTTTGTTGTTTTGTTTGTTGTTTGTTTGTTTTTCTGTAAAATAGCTAAGCTACAAACACTAGATGAAATTTAGACTGAAAGAGAGAAGTCATCAGTGTCTTGTCTCCTTGAGCTTAGGTCATTCTGATCTTCTTGAATTCATTTGGCTAAATGATCTAACCAGTTTTATAAGAATGTCCTACAGATGCTGCAATATAGTTTACTGCTTCACAATAAAATGAAATAAAAAATTAATTCTTTTTGATTCATTATCTCTTGAGAACAGTTTTCACGAGGCTATGATAAAAATTCTTCCTTTTCTATTCTGTCTAAAGAAAATTTGGAGCTGGAACAGATAAAAGCTTTTGTTCTCTATTGAATTTGACTACTTTTAAATGTTTTCTTTCAGAAAAAATATGTTCAGAGACCAAAGTTCTTCTTTTAAACACCTTGAAATATTGTGAACTGTTTCAAGATACTACATAACAGTGACTGTAGAGCTAAAATTCAATATAACACATTGCATAAGATAGTAAGTTTTCCTTTGAAGGAAAATTCATCAGCAATTCTGGAATAACTACATTGAGAGACATGAAGGGGGAAAGTATAAAGGAAGAAAACAGCTAGACCAGCTAAAGTGTTTCACTTTACTGATGTTTTAAAATTTTACTAGCTCTTCCAACAAATCTCAACTTACTGTTAAGCATCTGCATTATATTTTGATATTCTAACATGATTTAATTACAAAAGAGGTATAACCTCTTGCAGGAGTCCTGCTTGTAACTGCTAATGAGCAAGAGGCAATAAACGATCCTTTATAAATCAATATGTGAGAAATTAAATATGAGTGCTTGGACTTGGTTGGCCCCACAGCTAATGGAACTATGAAAGACATGATTAATTAGAAAGATGTTTTAGAAAGGTTAATTAGTTTACTTTTTAAATTATCTGCTGAGATAATGTGGTGGTTAAGAAAAAATTCCTGCATCACAAATTAGCCAATGGTTTTTCTGAAGATTCAGAATAAACATATTTTGGGCAGCAGGTAAATCTGTTTATTATCTGACAATATTTTTCATTGGTGACATTTATTACATCTCTTGTCTTTAGTTATCACTGTAGAGTTAATCTAAGCAATACGAATTTTAGGATAGGCTTATAATTTTTAATCTTCTTAGAAATCATTGAACTTAGTTACATTTTGTTTTGCTTTTTTAAAATTTGGTTTATTAGGGAAATCATAGACCTTGACTAATATCTCAATTGTCTGGGAACAATTTAACCAGCAAGATGGCCTGTGTCATCTTACAAATGAATACATAATTTGAGTGCAAAAGTAGAGGAAACAAATCAAAAAAGATGTAAAGAATTAAAATACTATAAAAATATTGATTAGCTTGAGAGGGAGTTTTCTTAGCTCAAATAAAGATAATTTTCAGGATATTTTTTAAAAGTAATGAGGTAGATGTGAGGAGCAGTGTACCCTAAACATAAAGAGAAGTGTGGGAGACAGCTTGAGTGCATGTGTATGTTCAAAAAGTATCTGTGAAGGACATGTCATCATTGTCAAAATCTGAGAGTACTAAAGACAAAATTATATTCGATGATACACTAGCACGACTTTCAAGGGCTAGTGAAAACCCTTGGAAACAAACATAAGAAGTTCATGTGTGTTAGACAAAAATCTAGGGAGTTTATGCAAGGAGAGGGATCTCCTGGATCAAGGAAATGAATGAGCAGTGTCCTCACTAGGTATGTAACAGACGAATTTACAACTGTGGAAGTCAGGGAAAGCCTATATAGTAGATAATTTGCAAAGCTGGTGAGAATCCAAACTGCAACTACTTGGACAGAAGGATAGAAACATAAGATTTATTAAAACCTTGGATGAAGAATTCTATTAAGTACTCATACTCAAAGCTAGTATTTCTGTTACAAATTTAAGCAATACTAAGTTAGTGCTGCTGTCTGCAGAAGAAAAGTAATTAACAAAATGATCTGAAGAATGAAAAATAGTCAGATGTCTATGCCATATGTCAATTACTGAATGAGGCTTATGAACATTCACAAGATTTTAGGAAAACATCAGAGTACTAAAAAGTGACCTTTAAATATGCAGATGCATATGCAGACAAATATGTGCACACAAATCTCATTTTCATTGAACAATGGCATAAATCTTGCATTTTATTCATTGCAACTCACTAAAGGAATAAGCAAAAATGGCCCACAGAAACATACATAAAACAATGCACCATATTTATTATTTATAGCTTCTGAGAAATGTATTGATCACTAACTAAATAGATAAGAAGCAAATAAATCTGCAGAGCAGAATGACAGAAGCAGGGGGTCATCATAAAATGAACTCTGCAACAGTTTCATATTTTTTAGAACTGATTCAAATATTTAAAGAGATTTGATTTGTACTGAAATTGAAAGTGCAATGGATCATTGTAGGCCAGGCTGTTCCTGAGAAAGGTCTTCTCTTCTCACACAAAGATTTTCTTTGTTAAACTGAAAGATGATCTTAACCCAATACTTCTATACCTTCTTTATAACACTTGTTCGAAACAGATTTTTTTGTTTGTTTGTTTCTCTTGTCTCTACCATCAACACAGTTTAACAATGCCATTTCCTTAATTTGAGGTTATTTTAAAATTTTTTATATTTTCTGTTATCTCTTTGATTTCTCACTATCAGTTTCCAATATTCACTTCAGAGTGTGTTATATCCATTCACCATTGTCTCTACATTTTCAGTTTTCCTCTCATCTTCCTGCAGTCTAGGACCAAAGCCCTCAAAATCAATCTCCATAGCAATATTTGTTACTGGAATTGCATTCCACCATTTACTAATACTCACATAGAGTTGGTGTGGGTTTTTTTCTTTCTTTTTATTCTTTTTTTTTTTTTCAACTTAGAGCCTAAAATTACCTGATAAATCCAGTGTGAGGATCATATTTCAGTGAGGGGACACTAAACAAATGCATTTGTCTCAGTTAGTGGAAACTTAAGATTCAAAGATACATAAAATTAAGATTTGGGTTTTGGAGCATATCTGTCATGCTTGTCATTTCTCTCATAACACTAATGAAAAAAGTGGAAAAATTATAAAATAGAGGTAAGCAGAAGCAGCAGCCGTTCAAGCAATATTTGAGATATTGCTTTTATAAACATTACTGGAATCTGCATTTTTTGATTATGCAAATAATTCTACACAAGTGTTGTGGTTTAACCCCAGCCAGCCACCAGGGCCCCATATAGCTGCTCACTCACTCCCCACCAGTAGGGTCAGGGAGAGAATCTGAAGCATAAAAAAAACCTGTGGGTTTAAATAAAGACAGTCTAATAGGAAAAGCAGAAGCCATGCATGCAAATAAAACAAAACAAGGAATTAATTCACTGCTTCCCATGGGCAGGCAGGTTTTTCAGCCATCCCCAGGAGAGCAGGGCCCATCACATGTGACAGTGACTAGGGAAAACAAACACCACCATTCCAAATGTCCCTCCCTTCCTCCTTCTTCCTCCCACTCTATATAGTGAACATGATGTCACATGATCTGGAATATCTCTTTTGTCAGTTGGGGTCACCTGTCCAGGCTGTGTGTCCTCCTAACCTGCCATGCTCCCCCAACTCCCTTGTCAGCGTGGCAGTACGAAAAGCAGAAAAGGACTTGGCTCTGCGTAAATCCTGCTCAGCAATAACAAAAACATCTCTGTCATGAATCCTCTGTTCAGCACAAATCCAAAACACAGCCTCACACCAGTCACTGTGGAGAAAACTGACTCTACTGCAGCCAACACCAGCACAAGGCAAATATCTACCTATTTAGGAAAAACATGGCTGTGAGAAAAGAATCCAGGCTTACAAAGGAGTTGGAAGCCCAAAACCAGACACTTGTGGGGAGATGATACCAAAGGTGATGGTATCAGAGAGATGAGTTTTAACAACAAAATAATATGTGCTAAAAGCAATCTGAAACCTGCTGAGTGACTTTTCAGTGAAGGTAGTGTTCAAACAGTTTTGTCTCCACAAAATTGGCTAATAAAACATGTCTAAAAAATTGAGGGAAACCGAGGAGGACTGAGGGGACTATTAGAGTACACAATTTCCTAAAATGTTTGCTGCTGAGTGATTCTATATCACTGTCATTCTTGAAATTCAAGCTACAATATTGTAGCTTGAACTAAACGTTTTGTCTGTCAAAATCTAGGAATCTGTGAGTCTTATTTTGTAGTGGTTTTCTGCAATCTGGAGGATTTGAAAGTGCTCAATTAAAAAAGAAAGAAACTTTGTAAATAAAAAAGAGAAGTGAAGATTTGCATCTCTATTATTTACATTTTACCCTAATGTAAATTATTTGAAAAAATCCGTATGACACAACAAATTGTTTTAAGGTCATTAAATTTTTTTTCTTTTATTTTCTTGATTTATGATTTTACCAAAAATGTTCCCAAATTACAAAATAATTCCCTAAGGATATCTTCCTTAGTTTTTTGCTGAGAAATTATATATTGTAGACAACAGGATAGCTTTTTATTGAAACGTGTAACTTTTTTCATCAGATTTTCTTTATTGATAGATTGTGTGTTTGAGGTTTTTATTTGTTTGTTTTGATATGAATTAGCTTTTAACTGCAGTCTTGTGCTATATGAAAAGCCTGTTCCCTATCCTCTTCCCACAACTCATAAGATCACAGGTGAACATTCCTTGAGCTTCAAAAAGGAAATATTTCTTTTCTAAGGAACTCTTTCTACTGTTCATACACTGACACTGGGTACTGCCTGACAGGCACAATTCAGGCTAAATCTCCATCCAAATAGTTTGTTCAATATGGGAAGACTATAACAGTGACCTTTTCCATTTTGAAAGGTTAACAAATGAATTCCAGTGTCTCTTCAATGGCTGACTGTAAGGGAAACTCATGGCAAACATGAGTTATGGTAGACACATACGGTAAACTGGTTTTTTTGGTTCACTGGATGCCATGTGTTGAGTTTGGTCTGCTGTCAGTGAGACAGGCAAAGCAAAATACTACCTGAAAAATCAGATGATTTCTCCATTATACTTCATTATAAGCTTAAAAGTGTGTTTTGTCCTGACTTCTAACTGCAGTGCTCATTGATGGGTTTACTGTGGTCTTACCGGAAAGATCACGTAATATCTGGTGTAATGCCAAATGATAACTAAAAGGACTCAAAACTATTATTAGCTTTCATATGTGAATGTTCCCTGTTTAAGGGCTATAAGAACACAGGACATGGTCTCTAAAAGAAAAAAAAAAATGTTCTTTTTTAGTTTTCTTATATCCAATTCCCTTGTTCTGATTATTGAAAGAAGATTAATTGACTCTATAGAGGAAAACTATATCTGTGAGATGAAGATTTGACTTCCACTTATGATGACTCAGAAATGTCTTCATGGATTTCTTAATTAATATGAATAGAGAAATTCTAATCTGAATATTAGATGCTGCTTATGAAGAAAAAAATGACTTTAACTGATTTTCAAGCTAAATAATCTGAAATTAATGTCAAAATATAATACAGCCATTTAGTATAAGCTACTTTGGGAATACTGCAATGCAAGTATTAATAAATGTAGTGCTTAGGCATCACATTATGCAGTTGATAAAACTGAGCAGGTTCAGGCCAACTTTCAATATGGGCCCATAGGAGCTTATATTTTTATTCCACAAGTCGTTTTCAGTTTAGCCTTTCGAGAGAAATTTCCTTACCTGTTCATATTAAAATCCGAAAAATATGGAAAAAATAATAAATTGAAATTTTCCCTTTTTGAAGGGATTATGGCAAAAAGATTCAATGTAAAAATATTCAATGTACAGTGCGAGAAGAATGATAACTCACAAAGGAGAAATTACCTCAAGGATATTATTTATGATGTATCTATTTTGTCAGGGAATTGAACTCATGACCCAAGTATTGGAAAGTGCTGGGCTTGCCTATTGAGTCACAGAAAAATCTCATTTACTGTCAGTAGTAGTCCTTTTAAACTCAGCTGGGAAAGCTTTCAGACAAAGGGCCTTCATCTTGAAAGGGTGAAAGATTAAACTGAGGATACTATTAAATGGAACAATCAATGACAACTAGTTAAATTAAAAGGAAACTCTCGAAGATAAATAATTGGCTGAATTTGTCCCTTGGGTATCTCTGTTTTCTTCATTAGAGACACACCAGGAGTAGGTTTGTCTCTGTGTGCAGCAGAAAACAGAAGACAAGCAAATAAAAAAATGTACTGTATAATACAAAATGACAAGCAGTCACCTGGTGAAGTACTGAGGTTAAAACTTGCTTCATAATTGCAGATTTCTAAAAAAGAATTATCACTGTTTTAATATGAAAAAACATGAAGCAAGGGTTGTACAGCAAGGGTTATATGTTGTATCATAAGTTCTTGGAGTTTTAAGCCAAGGAAAATGAGAAGCAAATCCTAATGTAATTTTAAATAGCACAGAGGATCTGAACAAATAAAGACCATTCTAATAGTGAGCACAGTCAACGGAGTTCAAGGTTATTAGAGGACAAAACCCAAAAACTTTTATATATATATTTAAAAATACAAAATAAGCATGTTCAAAGATAAAGGAAAAAGTAATAACTAGCAGGGCAAACTGCTTACAGTAGGCAGAAAGATTGAACAGGTATGAGAAACAGCATATAATACACTTGTATCTCAAAATATATTATATAATAAAATGGAATAAAGATTTCAACTTTTTTTTATCTTCAAGCAATATTATGCTCCACAAATCCTTTAATAGTCTCAGAGTCAAAAACTCTGAATAAATGTGATCTAGTCAGTACATCATAATGTGATTGCCAGAAAGCTTTTGATAAGGTTGCTTGACACATTCTGAGAGACATAAAATGGTTGTGGGATAAGAGATATATCCTTTTATGCATTAATGACTCACTAAAATAGAGTAAAAATACAAATAAGTGGCAGTTTTTCAGTTGAGGATAACACTGTGGAAATCCTTATCCTCAGGGACATGAACGTGATACGTAAACTCTTCAATATATTCATAAAACATCAAGGAAAAGGTGGTGATTAGTGAAATAGTAAAATTTGCAAATGATAAATAATTACTGATGATGGTTAACTTAAGCAAACTGTGAAGAACTAAAAAAGAATTTCGTGGCACTTTTTGATCAAACAAATCTAGAAGAAAAGAAAATTCCTGTCAGCTAACATAAAGTATTATACAGAAGAGAAACAACCCACCGTAATAGTTACTGTCAGTCAGAAAATAAAAGCTGAGGTGAGTAATTCTTAAAGGATGGCTTTTGAGTGTTATTTAGCAGCCACAGTGGCAAACAAAAAGCTGGGAATTGTTAGGAACAGAATAGGAAACAAACCAGAAAATGTGATTAGGTTACCGTGTAAATGGGTGGTGTGTTCATGTACTGGCTGCATTTCAGTGTAAAATTCTGGCTGTCCAGTCTCAAAAGAGGTATAGTGGAATTAGAAAAGAGAGAGAAGAGGATGAAGGGCTGAAGCACAGATTACCAACTGTTCAGCTTGGAACAGAAGAGTGAGTGGCAGTCTATAGACACTGACTTCACTATTTTTCACAACTTACAAACTGAAAAGTAACCAGTGAAGTTGTCATGTGGTGGTCAACAGTAAATGAAAGAATTTTTTTTTTCACACAGTTTATTTAAGATATGAAGTTCCAGACCAAATATGTCAAAAGGTTCTTATGCAAAACTAATAAAAGAAATGTCCATCTATGGCTTGTCTAGACAAAAGATTCACAGAATACCTAAAGCATTGACAGCCGAGACTTGGGAGAGCATTGCATAGAAGGGTCAACATACACATCTGCTGTGTCTTAGACTTCAGGGCCCTGATCCCTTCAGTCTAACTCTAGCCCTCTGAGTTGGCTTAAGTGCCTCTAGATGTTCCTGTACAAGAAAGAAAAAGGAAAGTTTTGTACTGAATTCTCCAAGCCTGAAGTTATTTAGGTCATACTTTGGTAAAATAATTGGTGAATAAAACACCTTCACAGATTTTATGTTATGGCTACCTTCTTATGCCTACCTTCTCTCCCAATACTTTGCTACTCATTTCTGCCCCCATAGTGAGGCAGATATCAGCTGAGCACTACACAGATATTTTTAGTTTGGAGTTAGAAATGAAATCAAGTTAGTGATTGATCTTAAGAGAGACTTACAATTCTTTTTTTTTTTCTTTTTATTCCTTGAAAGTTGCAGCAATTCCACAGCCTTGTTCACAATTCATCCCATGAAAGACTAGTGTCAGAGCAGGTGAGAGGAAAGGAAGTTAGTTACAGCACAGTGCTAGAAAGAGACAGGTTTGGAAATATCTTTGTTCAGTACTGCCATCCACTTCTTTACAGTATAAAACCATAGCCTCCAACACCTCAGTTGGATGAGATGAATCATTAATTCAAAGCTTTTCCAAAGTATTCACCATATTCAGATGTAGGATTCATTCAAGCTAGACTTCAAAAATGTCTAGTCTGACCCCCTATGGGTGTTCTCCCGTAAGTGTTTAACCAATAAAATTGAAGTTAACGGGGTCTGTAATTATATTCTCAGAGTTGGCTCTTCCTGTGATTTAATGGTTTTGATCTACAGACAACACATGGAAGCGATACAATGCAGCACAGAACAGTATTATTCATATGGAAAAGACTAGACTGTGTCTCATTTGTAAGACCTGTCAGATGCTACTATTGTTCTTTTGGTGAATGTAGACAGTCTAAGGGGTTGAATGGAAACCATGGCTTGGTAGAAGTGTCTGGACTTCATTTTTCATTTAAAAAATTTCATATTGGTTTTTGTTTCTGATTACTAGATGGTTAGGGAGAAAATTACTTCTCCAGACACACTTTGGGCTTTACGTGTAAATTTTATGCAAGATTGTTTTCTTATTTATGCCTACATTCTGTGAACATTGGGGATTCTCAAGAACAGAGTTCTATTTATCTGCAAATTAACTATATAGGAATTCAGATACCCAAATACCCAAGCATAAGCCTTAAGAAAATCTGTCACTGTATGAATTTGCCATCAAAGAGAATAGACCAATTATGAAAAATTATCTACTAGACATAGTCAGTTCATAGTCAGTTATTGTCAGAATTTATGGGACTTTCTTTTAGAAAACAAATAGCTTTATTCTATTCCTGTTCAACATGATTCTTCCACTGCATTGTGTCACCTTACATTTGGTCCCACTGCAGAGTGATGTGATAATATCAGGCATAAGCCAATGGCAAGTGATGAGCAAGAGGTGAATGCTCTCTTATGTTAGGAACTACTTCTATTATTCAGTACTGGAAAACTTCAGCTGATCATAATTGTCTGCTTGTTTGGACATCTCTATGAATTTAATATAAATACAGCAATATGTAACTGAATTTTAATTCAAAGTTAAAATTCACACAGATATTCATGGGAGCTGTATTTTTCAAAAGCTGGTAATTATTCATGATTGATTCACATATGATAGTTTGAATGTTAGAGTTTGAACTCTTCTGACTAATTTTTATGCCACTTTCTGCACTGCTATAAATTGATGAAGCAGCTTCCCACCTGTTTTCAACACATACATATTCTACAATGGATCTGAGAGGTTTCATTTTCCCCTCAGTAGGATTTTACATTGGCAACTAAAAGAGCATTTATAAGAGTATCAACATGGTTCTTAAATTTGAAAAATAAATTATATACATTGAGAAATCAACCAATGAAGGATTTTAAAAGAAAACAGATTTTACAGCTTGTTGATGTAATTGGATATTCAGACAAACCTCCAGGATGCTGGGAACCTTCTTTATTTTATGCAGAAATTAAGCTTCCAAGACCTAATGAACTATTTAAAGGTGCCACTGCTAAAGGATACTTGACTGTAGAAGTACTTCAAATTCAAGAATGTTTTCATTTTTTACTGTAAAGATTTCTAAGCACCTCACAAAGGTTTCTAGATTTCAGAAAAGAAGAGAAAGCTAATATCTCGTGAACTGCAAGGGAAAGCAGACAACTGATAGCTCCTATTTACATTGAACCACAAGACCAGATAGGTTTTCTAAATCTGAAAGAAACAATTAGACTATATTTTAATACTGTCATACATATTGTTTCATGCTAATTAAAAGGCATCTTTTAGGATTATCAGAATATGAGCTAGAGCTGCAGTGGTTTTATATGTTTGGCAGCAGTGAAAAATGTTTCATCTGTAATACTGTGTTTACAAAGGTCACTACAAATGCTAACCTTCATGACCTTTAAAAACTCAGACCTTTGCCAAACAGTAAGAAATGTTCAGTGACCAATTTATTCTTCAAGAATTTCAATATACTAAATGTGGTCCTGTAAGAGTATCTTATCTACCAGTACACTAACACAAATATGAAAGATAGTTGATCTGTAAGATTAGGACTTCTAGGGTAAAGAAGCATGTTGGAGCATCATATTGACAATGTTGGTTTACACTTGAAATTATGAGATCACAGAAGTCATGTAAACTTGGACTTCTGGGTCTCCTTAGGATTTCAGTCACAGGGACAACCATGTAAAAGATAGTCAGATCATAAATAGTTATTAAAACCAGACTTTTGCCTATGTCTTGGCCCTGTGCAGTATCCTTTGCATTCTTCTCACAGCAGAAGCCATCAATGCACTGAAATCACAACACAAGCATTATATAGCAACTGCAATACACAGCTGAATCAGAACACAAACATGATTACTATTACTGGTCTCTATATGCCAGCTATCATGATGCTGAGCATCCACAATCAGGGGGAAAGAATATGTGGGTTGAGCGAATTCAAGACTCCTGCTCTCTTCAAAGTTCATTTTGTTTGTTGCTCCAGTTTTGTACTCTGTATTGGACTCAACCACACATACTGCTTGGGCTAGCTCAGATCCCCTTTGTGTTGAGTTTTCTTTCCAACAGCTGTGGTTACTCCCTGTACTTTTCCCTGAGCTTCAGGAACCCATTTTCCCTGAACCTTCTTCCATTGTTGGGGTGTGTGGGTGTTCACAGTCACTCAAAATCCAGCTCCTTTTCATTGCTCTTCATTGCACAGAGAAGAAAGCAAACACCAGCAAAAAACCGTAACTGTGAATGCAATGGGCTCTAGGTCCTTCTTCAGACCAGTAAAATGGCTTATATACCACTGATTTCAAACAAATAGAAACAATTTCTGAAAAATAAGCCAAACCATCTTTTTGTTCACTCCAATTTTACTGATTTTCATCTTCCTGTTTTGGGGAGATTTAGGGGTTTAGGTTTGGGTTTGGTTTTTTTGTCTTTCATGTTTTGGGTTGACTGAAGATAGACCTACTGAAATGCAATAAAATTGTTTGTGCTTGCAAAAGGATAAAGTTTCATTCATAAAACCCATATCTTAATGTAGTCACTTGAGTAAAGTACACAGAAAATGAAGGTTGGAACTTTAACCTGTAGGAAGATGAGTAGTATGGAAGACTATATGCATTTAGAGATAAAAACCTTATCAAAGCCCAAAGTCATTGTGAAGAGTCTTTGGGTAATTAAAAGACTTAATTTGAAAATGCAATAAGGGATTTTGTGATCTGTGGTAAGTGCTATATGATTTTAATGTTACTGATCACAGACAGATTGCAGTTCTAGTCAGAAAATATCTGTAAGATCACATTGTGGAACAGATCTTTAATTTGCAGAAACTGGAGACTTCATTTTTATTAGCTATGACTCTAGCCCAAAGGATAAGCTTTGATAGAAGAGCAAGTGGTCAGCAGCAAAGGATGAACATACAAATGTAGGCTTCAAGGGATTAGTACAAAAAAAACTACAGGTATTCACCTGAAGGGTTCAGAACTATCCTGTGTAAGTTGCTGAAAGGCTGTGAATCATATTGCATTAAAAAAATGCTCAGTACACCTTTGATCATTTACATTGTACATTCAATACACATGAATAATTTAAATGCTGAGCCTGTAAAAACTAAGCACAACATTCTGCAATAATTTTTTCTTACACTGTCTTTAAGTAGTGCAAGAACACCATTTTACCTCTATACACAGTTTATGCAAGTAAAAAACCTCAATAATTTTAGGCTAGCCTCGTCTCCATGCCTCATTATGACTTGCAGCACCAGCCTTGCTACAGTTCTAGCACTCCTCTACACCTGTAACCAAGCTGGACATATTTAGATCCAAGGTACCAGCTGGGATTCACCTGCGACTGTTGAAAGAGATGGACAATGGAATTGTGAAAATGCCATTTACTACTTATAGAGCACTCTGATATTCAGAAGAGGTCTCGCAGCTAGAAATACTACTGTACCTCTATTAGAAATGGATGGTAAGGAACTACAAGTCGATATATTTCACCTCACTCTCTGGAAAGACCAAGCGGCACATCCTCTCGGAATCCATTTCCAAGTAAATGAAGCATAAGATAATCAGGAGTAACCATAAAGGATTTAAGAGAGACAAGTTGTACTCGACTGGCTGGGTGGATGAAAGGTGAGTGGTGGTCCCCAAGGGCTTTCACACCATCTCCCTCCATGCCATTATTTGAAACCTGGATGTATGCACTGGATGAGCAGACCAGTTTGTAGGCTGAAAGCTGGCTGCACTGCCAGGCTCAAGCAGTCGTAATCAAAGGTTGGGTGTTCATCTGGTAATCTAGAAAGAATAAAGTACTTGAAGAATTAGAGCAAAGAGCCACAATACTCAACATATTTAAAGGTGGTTTGGGTGATCACACACAATACTTTTGGAGAAAATTTGGAGATGACTCTAATGTAAGGTGAGTCTGACCCTTCATTCTAAGGAACCTTGATAAATTTGAAGATTAGGCTAAATGAAATCTAAATTCAGTCAGAAAAACCACCACTGAGTCAAAATAACTGCTGCATCTGTTTACAGACTTTAGTGATATCCTGACTCCATATGGGGAAAACCACAATGTGTGCTACATGTTTTCTTCCATCCCTTCCCCATGCTAGGGTGATTTTGCTTTTAAAGGAATCTTGTGTTTGAACAGCAATATTTTCTGTACCTCTCTCCAGTTTCAGAGATGAGATCATCTTGACGTCCAGGGTGCATATTTACTAGTGAAACTAGATGCAGCTGTGGTGGTTTACTAATGTAACACTGGTCAAAAGAGGCTGATTGCTTCATTGTCTGCTCTCTTATTGCTATGCCTCTGCAGACCACATATTTCTCTGCACCATAAGAGGTTTTGCCTAGATTGCCTGCAAATAACGTGGACAATGCAACCAGCAAACACAGTGAATAGGGCTTATCATAACCTGGGGCAGTTCTCTTTCAACACCTCGCCTCACCCAGGGGAGGGCAGAAACTATCAGGAAAAAAATGTGTTACAGCAAGTACCCGTGTTCGATTGATTTGTGTGGCTTGGACAAGAAAAAAATGAAATATGAAGTCTAAGTCTCATCAGCAAGTCTTCTGGGTTTTTTGCGGTTTTAATAAATAAGGCAAGCATGAGAAAAACTTCTGGTCAATTTTTGAAGACTCTAGGTTTTCTAATTATATTTAGCAAAGTATACTTGAAAAAAATTATTCACACTTTTTACAGTGCTGTTACATTCCTCACTGAAAGGTTAAGTCATGTCAGGTAAAATTTTACTGTAGATCAGAATTCCCAGTGCATTTAAAAAGCTAAAATATACCATGATATGTAGAAAATATTTGAAAAAGACCAGGGACTGCACAGTACTTTAAGAAAAGGAAAGAACAGCAAAAAGTTGCATGATAGAAAAAAAAATACACTTTGAACTATGTTACAGAATAGTCTTATTGCTCTATTTCTACTTAAAATCCTTTTTCATAAAACTGTAGAACAGTTTGTGTTGGAAAGAACTTTAAAAATCATCTAGTTCCAAACCCCTGGCCATGAGCATGGAAACCTTCCAATAGACCAGGCTGCTCAAAGACCTATCCAGCCTGACCTTGAACACTTCCAGTGATGAGGCATGTGGCACTGAGCAACCTATTCCAGTGGCTCACCTCACTCACAGTAAAGAATTTCATCCTAATATCTCATCTAAACCTACCATTTTTCAGTTTAAAGCCATTATCCCTTGTCCTATCACTGCATAACCATGGTAAAGGTCCCTCTCCAACTTTCTTATAGACTTCCATTAGTTACTATAAGGCTGCTATCAGATCTGCCTGGAGCCTTCTTTTCTCCAGACTGAACATGCCCAACCTTCTCAGCTTGACTTGCTAGGAGAGGTGCTTTGACCATCTTTATGGCCTCCTCTGGACTCACTCCAGCAGATCCACATCATTCTTACACTGGTGGCCCCAGAGACAGACTCTGTTGGATGGAGTCGCATGAGAATGGAGCAGAGGGCAAGAATCAACTCCATTGAGCTGCTGCCCACACTTCTCTTGATACAGCCCAGGATATGGTTGTCTTTCTGGGCTGTGGGTGTACATTACTGAGTCATGTTGAGCTTCTTGCCAACCAACAACCCCAGGTCCTTCTTCTCAGGGCTGCTCTCAATCAGTTCTCTGCCCAGCCCATATTTGTGCTTGGGATTGTTCTGAGCCAGGTGCAGGACTTGTATTTGGCCTCGTTGATCAAAGATTTACGAGGGCTGATCTTGTCCGTGGCTACCGATGGAAAGAAGGTGTTCGGTAATCCTGCCTTTCTGTGTCCTCTGCTACCAGGGTCTCCCTTCCATTTAGTAACAGGCCCACATTTTCCTCAGTTTTCCTTTTGTTATTGATGTATTTGAAGAAGCTCTTTTTTGTTGTCCTTTACATTCTTGGCCAGATTTAATTCCAGATGGGCCTTGATCTTCCTTGTCTTATTTCTGCTTACTCTGACAGCACGTCTATATTTATTCCAAGTGTCCTGAGCCTCATTCCCTCTCATGTATTTCCTGCTTATGCTTGAGTAATGAGAGTTCTTTATTCATCCACACAGTTCTCTTGCTCCCTTTCTTGCTCATACGTTGTTCTTGAGCTTGAAGGAAGTGAGCCTTGAACATCAGCCAGATCTCTTGGACCTATCTTCTCTGCAGGACTTCTTTCCATGGGATTCTTCTAAGAACATCCCTAAAGAGACCAAAGTTAACTCTCCATGGTTGCAGTCCTATTTGCTGCTCTGCTTCTTCTTCACCCAATACTGAACTTCAAAATCTCATGGTCACTGTAGGCAAGGCTGCCTCCAACCTTCACATCTCCAACGAGGCCTTCTCTTGTTTGTTAGAATGAGGTCAAGCAGCACACAATTCCTTGTGAGATTCTCCATTATTTGTCAGAAAAATGCCATCAGTGCAAGCAGAACCTCCTGGACTGTTTGTGCTTCCCTGTGTTGCTTCTCCAGGAGATGTCAGGGTAGTTAAAGTCCCCCACAAGAATCAGTGCCTGTGACTTTGAAACAGCTTCAAGCTGCCTGTAGAAGACCTCATCCACTTACTCTTCTGGATCAGGCGGCCTGTAGTAACCACCCACAACAAATCTCCCTAACTAGTCTGCCCTTTTATCCTAACCCCTAAACTCTTGACTTGCTCATCATCCAACCCAAGATAGAGCTTGATACATTTCAAGCATTGTCTTATCTAGAAGGCAACATCACCACCTGTTCTGCATATCAGAAATTATTTTTATTTTCCAGGGTTGGGCTAGTGTTTTTCAGAGCATTTATATAAAATAAATATGTGTTCATGGAAATGGTATCAAACAGCTTTAAAATTTTTAAATACAAGTAAAGCATTTTTATATAATGCAATCTATATCTTGTAGTGCTGTATTTTTCCACTCCTTTTCTTCCTAAATGCCTGCCCTTCCCACATTGTCCTCCCTTCCCCGCCCCTAGTCCTGACCACTCCCTCAGGTTCTCCCTATTGGTTCTGCTACTCCACCTCTGCCCATGTACCACCCCTGTGCCCTGAGACCATTGGTCCATGTGCTCTCTCCGCCCCCTTCATCCCCATATAAAACTCCAGGCTCCAAAAAATGTGCCGTCTCTCTGCCTTTGGGAAGTGGCAAGTCACCATGTGAATAAAGGTCCTCTGAGGTCTCCATGCTTGAGCCTTCTCACCTCCTTTATCGCCACCATGTTGTGGAGCTGACAGCTAGCCGGAACATGAGCCTGGGGCTGCCTGGAAGGGCTACGGGAAGCAGAACAGCCGCTTTCCCCAAAACAGCCCCCCAGAGCTCTCCAGGAAGGTTTGCAGCTTGCCATGCCATCGCAGGATCCAACAGACCACAACAATATCTGTCTTATAATATGGCAGAAATACAAATAAGCACTCATAATTATGGTTTTTTTCCAAGATCAACTGCAGGTCAAATTCAGCCCCTGGACTTCCCAGTTAGGTGTGTTATATAATGGACTTTAGTGCCAAGCTTTTACTGATGTAAGCAGCTCATCTCAAAATAATTGCTGCCCTAAAGGAATGTTTTAATACAATACTTTTAACCCAGAATATCCTAAATAAAGCCAAGCAGTAGAGAAAAAGCAGTCAAAATTGTATCTGACAGCATGGTTTTCTTTACAGTATTTTTGCCTATGTGCCATTCTACATTATAATATGAAAAAGGTAACACTCTTCACCCGTAACTCTTCCATGTTATCTTCAGTGGGATGTCATGTGAAGATTACTGTAAATTCTGAATTTGAATGAGAAACAGGTAACATCTGACAAGTTGTTTACATACACATTGAATGCATGCTGCTTTCAACAGAGACAGGTATTTGAAACCCAAAAAGTTATCACGTTGTACTATTTTTCCAGTTATTTACAACAATTTAAAAATTCATTTAGATTTAGACAATTAAAGTAGAGGTATATGTTGTAATAACTTTAGATTAGTCTTTTGAACGAGCAAATATTCTGCCGTACCTACATGGTCCATAAACTTTTCCTTGTTGGGTAGTAGTGTAATAGAGTCCATCTGTACAGGAATAAATGTACAGGAATAAACACAAGCTATCACCAAAGCCCAGTGAGACTACGATACAAAGCATCAATTAGCTGACACTTTGTGTTCAGTTTTAAAAACATTTAATGATAAATAAGGTGATCAGTACTTTCAAAATGAGGCTGGAATGACCTTTATATTTCTGGATTAAATGGATTAATTTGTACCATTGTGCTCTGGTTCTCACTCATAGTTGAGCAGCCTTTTTACAGCTTCTATTTAAGTAGGTCACAATTTATATTAAAAAAAAATCTAGATTTAGAAACATTAGTAAGTAATGGGATTTTCAGGAATGCTAAGCTTCTGACACAAGTGAGTTGCTAACATCAGCAATTAAAAAAATGTCAACTTATTGCTATCTACATGTGGACATAATAATAGACTCATATATCTTTAGACAGCATTTTAGGTTCCTATATTTGTAAAACTTGGTCTTAATTATGCTATTGAAATGCTATTATTGGATTACAGCCTAGATCATGTTCACCTTGAAAGAACCACTGAAAACTTATGGAAAATGTAATTACCACTGAAACCAGCATTATGACCCCAAGAGGATAATTATAAAGAGCAGATAAACTCCTGAGAAACCAAGATCCTATTCTCATGTAAATGTTACTATTTATAATGAGTGAGGGGAAAATGACCTGGAAAAACTGCGGAAAGACAGAATTGTTTTTGATAGCTTGTCTCTCAGAGTATGCTATGACCTGTCTTATGATCTTTAGCTCCTTTGTTCTTTTCCTGCAGCTTCTATAAAAGAAAAAAAACCCAGTATTTATTTTGGGAAACTGAAACCAGTAGCTCTTCTTTTTCTTTTGCCCTCCTGTCACAGTTAGCAAGCACAGCCCTCATGTACAGACCAGGGATTTTATTTATTCAACAAGTTATATCTTCCTTCCATAGTTAGAAGAGAACTTTTCCTCAGTGAGTACTGGTTTTGTTCCTAGAGTGTCACATCAGTGATTCAAACATGGCTGCCAGGTCAATGGAAGAAAATGCACTGACCTCAAAAAGACACTTGAGTTGTCCGAACAAAGAAAATCTACTGATTGTTCAGAATTCAGGCCCCAGACTGGATTTGCAAGAGAAGAGCTGAGCGCTTTCCGTCGCTATGCTGCACTGAGCAAGGGGAAAGGTTTGGAATGACTTCCGTGCAGTCTCAGTCTGAGCTGAGAGAAACAAAGATTGGTGGGTCATGCAGTTGGTTTTATTGCTTCCATGGCATTAGAACATGGAGTATTATTTCATGTCATGACTTATGTCTCTGATACCTCTTGCATTGCTGAGGTAATACTTTTTTAGGGAAATGCTTGTCTCAGTAGAAAATCCTTTGATATTTATTTTTTTTACCCCCAGACTTGGTAAAACTCAGCTACAGTCAGTGAAGAAGAGACAGCTGCTACACCTAGAACATCTTCCTTTACTTATATCAACTTCAGGTAATATGAATATAGAGAATAGCCAGAAAAAAAATGTTTCCAGAAGCTCTGTAGTTCTGACAAAAGAGTAGAATTGGATGCCATTATTCCTGCTTTTTAATTGAATGGATTCTTTTTTTTAAATGAAATTTTTGCGCAAATTTGTCCTAAATTTACAATAATTTTGTTCGGACAGCTTAAATCCACCAATAAATATATTCAAAATTTCCAGTTTTCACTTCAATTTATCTCCATTTATGTATTTTATATATAGAGGAATATTTATGTGGAATGAAAGAATAGTAATGTTTGCTCTAGAAGAATTTTTTATGTACTTTGGATTTAGTGAGCTTCTACCTATACAATACAAATCTAATTTACAACAGCCCAAGGTAAAATGCCACAATTTCAGAGGTTGTCAAAATTTCATTTGGCTTTTTTCTTTTTTATTTGGGTTTTTCTTTCATTTTTTTACTGTTTGTGTTGTTTCAACTGTTAAATTCTGATTTATGGAGGCAGTGCAGTGAACCACTGAATTACTCTGAGAAGCTACCCTATTTTACATTCCTTAAGACTATCCATTTCAAAAAGTAAATTCAAAAACATTTTACTTTCCAAACTGAGTGATTGGTTGACAGACTGTTCTGCTGAGCTTGAATTCTTTTAAACAGATCACAGGTGAGGATACATTTATTGCCATAGAAAATGCTTAGGAAAAGAAACAATGAAACAAGAGGGCAAACTATGCATTGCTAAAAATCTGTAATACCAACCATGGTTACATATATTCTTTTCATTAGTTTCCACCGTGATTTCCAATTATCCAAAGTACACAGCGGAGGCAAATCAAAACCAAAAAGAAAACAATGCAAACATACACAGACTACTGGAAAAAAACATGGTCTCTAGAGCTTCAGGAATTTGAGGCAATTATTATCTCAGTAATATTTCACTGTTACCTTATTACATAAAATCAGTGAGCAAACGACTTTGATTTGCAGCTGCCATCTGTATCAGACACAATTTACTTGCAACATCATACTTCAGCAAATGAGGTAACACTGCTTTTTGGTTGGGATTTTTTAAATTTAAAGATGCAAATACTCTCAGGTTTGAAACAGGCACTGACAATGTTACTAGGATGTTTAACTCCATTGAACTGAGTGTTTTATCATTAAGAGAACATAGACATTCACTACTACAAAAACATGCTTGACATTGCCAGAACAACAGGTTTGAGTTGTCTTCCCAGCTAGACTGTGGTGCTCAAGCTAATGGCTGAACCACAGGTTACCACAGACACCTCTAGTCAAACGCAATCTTTTTTATCACCTTTACAATTTCTCCAACTCTTCTCTCTTTTTCTCTACCACAGTCTCATCCCAATAAACAGCCCTTTCCTTTTAATTTACCACCACCACCATCTTTGTCCCAGTTTTGTTTGCTACACCCATATCTATTCTGTTATTTCTGATATTCTGATACCCATTCTGTTACTTCTGACACCGATTCTGGCATTTCTGCTGTGGTTGCATAGGTCTTCCTGGCCTTACATGGTATTACTGCTGTGGTTACATAGGAATTGCTAGCTTGAAAGGCCAAACTACACAAAACATCCCTGTTTATACTTTGTTTATTCTCTAATAGAGTTGTATAAAGAATATGGCTAGAGGAAATAGTTTACAGAACTGAGTGTTTAAGGGCACTGCCTAATTTTTTTGAGCAAATGATACATCTGAGGGATTCCAGAAGAGGGGCTATAGCAGTCTGCATGGTTTTCTACAGACACTGAAAATAGTAAACTTCAAATAAAACATAAGTAGTACCCAATCATTTACCCAAACCAATAATTTGTTTCAAACCATCTTTTCCCTTGTTTTTTTCTTAATACCTATTCCATGCTACATGTTTTTCAGAGATCAGACCTGAGGGGGGAATCCTGCTGAGCAAAAGGTCAATCCACAATGCACCATATGCCTATTTACTGAGACAAAAAATAAATAAATGAAATCACAGAACCACAGAATATTCTGAGATGGAAGGGACCCACAAGGATCATCGAGCCCAATGCTCAAATAAATGGCCCGTACCAACTACCTTGGTGCTATTATAAGTTTCATTGTAAAACTAGTCCTTCAACAGTCAAGCCTTTAAAGTGAACTGGTAGGATCAGTCTGCTCCAGAACAAAACTCTGTTAATAATAGTTTAGCTTCATCAGCACTTCCTGCAATAAAGTTACTTTTATTTATTCTAAGTCTTTCCTGCCTCGTAACCTGTGTAACTTTCAACGTTTAGTTTAAAAATGAACCTAAAATAGTTTAGTTTATGCATAGTTTATACAGCAGCCAAAAGCATTCATGTGCACTACTTTACTGAATTAAAATAATGAAAAATGTAGGATTTTTGAGTTAGCATGTTCCAGCATATTTATTTTCAAATTTAAATTTAAAGACAAACCCAACCAAAAAACAAACCATTCATCCACATGTGTGCTTGTTAGACAATAAAGCCCATAGGAGAGAAAAATCCTGGAACCTACTGTGAAGATGATAGCTAAGACAGATTACACAGATGCTAAGATCTGATGAAAATACCTTCCTATACACTACATCAAACTACGAAAGATGTTTCATGACACTCACCTCTTCTAGTCTTCAAAAGCTAAAACTTCTAGTCATTGCATACAATCATTCCTACAAGCATCAGCCAGTATTTTAGGGTGTTCCTTTTCCCTATTCTTTTTTTTTTTTTTTTAGCACACCCTCATACTTTCTGGCTTTTACAATCATCTCCTTCTTTCCCAATTATTTTTTTAATTGAAGACAGCTGCCCCGCTGTGGCAACCCTGGACATTAAAAGGGCAAGTGCCTTACCATGCACCTCCTAAATAATTTTTGTCTTCAACTTCTTATGCAATAAAACAATGTTTCTATAATTAAACAATGCTTTTTGGGGGCATAACACATATGAATAACAAAAAAAAAAATGTAGAAGAATTTTATTAATTTTCTTCATTTTTGGATGAGGTGGTGGACCCTTGACCTGGGCAGTTACAACCAGCTGGAGTTTTGGTGTTGTCTAATATATTTCACAAAAATTTGCTGAGTATGATAGTTTATACTTGGATAAGAAATATCTTCCAGAAATATATCCAGAATTCACATGAAGGCTTTAAAATATGGCATCATATATAGCTGTTTCTACTAGTCTCTGGATAAACTGATAAAGAGAAGGATACCTCAACAGTACTGAACACTGAGTATCCTATTCCTACAGTTCTCAAATGAACTTTTGATGTGGCTGTTTGCTTGTCCCCAGCAAGTCTCACATTTTCAATAAATTGAATAAATCTACAGGCTAGTAGTAGAAATAAATTTTTGAAGAATCACCTGTAGACTCTAGAGACTGCTCTCAATCTTAATATAATTGTCAGCAGAGTTCCTTACTGAGTAATGTTTAAAGCATTTCTGGAAATACATCAGGGGCCCAAAAAACCTCTGAGAAAAAAAAGTGGGAGAAAGAAATTCTGAGCAAAAAACTGGGGATAATGGAAGTTGCTATTTATAAGGGCCATTACTTAAAAAGAAAAGAAAAAGAAAAATAGTGAGCTGCAAAAGACAGTGCAGCATCACATATTAATAAACATTAAAAAAGAACATTATATTTGGTTAATGAAAGTTCAATTTATTGTACAGTTCAAAGTTTCAAGTACTGTTTATCACATGTGTACTAACAAGGACATTTTACATGTGCTCAGATAAGACCTAAATAAATACTTGAGTCTTTTAGTTCTTACTATTGTAGGGAAATTAGGCAAGTTTCCTAGTTTATGATATTCAGTTTTCCATTGATCTAAATGCAGTTACACTACTTTGCAAAACATCCTCCTACTACACAATATTATATAAAATATCTAATAAAAAATATGTTCAAACAGGAATATCTGTTATGACTGCTAAAGCACAGCATATGAAGTTTCAAATGTGTATAAATGAATAAATTTGCTCAAAGATTTCTCTGAACATCTGAACATATTAGTGATTTATTGTGACCTTGGAAGAACAAAACTGTGATTTGATTGAAATGGTGTCTCTTTCTTTAAAGAAAGAAAATTATCCTGAAGCAGAATATTAATCATGTTTTACCCAGCAATTGTTAGTTTCATTGGTATTTTGCCTATCACCAATCTTTGAGACTTCAAAGAGATGACAAATTATATACCATTGATTCCAGTTGTTGCCATTTGTAACTGACACATTGCGAAGGTAGAATTAGTCATTTGATTGATAGAAATTTGTTTTAACAATGTGATTTGAAACTGGGTTGTCTCTGTTTTCCTTGGAATAATTTTGGTTTACCTTATAAACTGTTTTTCATGCCAGCAGAAATAACTTACAGCTTAACATTGACTCTCCTCCACTTTTATCTATATTGCATAGTTTTCTTCTACTGACTTTCTTTCTTTGTTTTTCTAATCTTGATCATATGAAACTGAACATAATATCAGTGTGGAATAGAGTGACGTACCCATAAAAGTTGAGACTTTAAAGAGTTCTTGCTTCCCAGAAGTTCAGTTCTTTCTTTGTTTTTGTCTTTCTGTCCTTCAATGCCTGGTGTGTCAACTATTTCCAGCAGCTATTCCATAGCCATGTCATACAAAGTCCTTCTCAGGGAAAACAGAGACTCTTATTTTTTTGTTTCATCCAAAAATTAAAAGTAATTGACTTCTAAAAGTGTTTCTCTGTCAGGACCTTATCTTGTGGGATGCTTTAAAATCATCATTATTATAAATAATAATTTGGCTGCCTAGGCTGAGCTCAAATGAAAACCCTGCTAGCATTCCCTTAGTGTTCTTAAGAATTCTGAGTATTATTTTTTAAGAAGCTTTTCAATGAAACAGTTCCTGGCTATGGTTCACTACCGTAAATGGGGTGATTTGGCATTGAATGTCTGTGATACAAGTTCAGACACGATCAGGTAATTAACTCAGGATAATTAACTCTGAAGAATTTGAGAAATTCTTCCACAATGGTTGGCTTCAGCATGTTTGAGGAAAAAATAGGAAATTTAAGTGGAACTTGGGGAAATGTAGCTACAGATCCAGTGGTAGCAAATATTGTGTGGGGATTACACATACAAGTAACAGCCAGACTGCTCCAGAAGTCAGAAAAATGAGAAGGAGTGTTGTCTTTAGATGGTGCATTGTCTCCACCCTGAGAATTCAAAGCTTACATGAATAGAGATGAAGTATACCTGCTTTGTTCAAAACGTGGCTGAGGCATAAATTTCAGAGACAAGAAGACTGTGCCCACTAATAGTTCATCTCAAGCGTCTCTCCTGGTGCCAATGTCGGCAGAGCTGCGAGGAAGAGAGAAGTCTCCAAAGTTTGCAAACCGATAATCTTCAGATTTACCATTTCAGATCTGCTTCCACAGTGGACACTCACTGAACCTCAGTTTGGCTTTCCCCTTAAGGTTTGTCCATTGGCCTGTAGGAATCACAGGCAATTCACTAACAAAGTTTCATAATTAGAAACAGTTCACCAATTTCTTATTCAGAAAGTGTCGCACAGACAGAGGTATTTCTAGGGCTACTGTTTGTTTTTTTTTTCACAACAATTTGAGTTCCCAAAAGAGCAAATCAGAGCATTATATAGCTGAAAAGTTACACAACCTCTATCTTTTAAAAACCAGTAAAATAAAAAAAAAAAAAAAAAAAAAACCAAAAAAAAAAACCAAAAAAAAAAAAAAAAAAAAGGAAAAAACCCAACCAATCAACCAAGCGAAAAAAAACAAACCCCAAAACACCAAAAGAAACATTAAACATTTTCTTAGTGGAGATATTCAACCGCCAGTTTTGGATTTTTTCCTTATTACCACTCATATGCTGGAGAATAAGAAATTGAGGTTTTATTCTAAACAGTTCAAGAAGAAGGAGATTACTTGCTCTGTTTAAAAATCAGCCGATATCCTATGCCAAAGCTTACTCAGTAGACTTCTGTAATATAGCACAGGTGAGCTGGATTTGGAAAGTAACACTGAGAGCCCACAGGCCTCTGGCAATAGGCCAGGACTTGAATGTGAAGTGCAAATTGTTCTATTGTGGGGTGGGGTAGGGAGAGAAGAATAGAGTGCTTTGCTTGGTTACACATAAACCAAATTAATTGTAAATTCTGTACATTTGTATATGATATTCTGGTTACAAATAAAAGCTTGGTTTATAAGAGGTGGGATTGTCATTTGAATTCAAACAACTTTTAATAGTTTCATTTAAGTCAGTATTGATTCAGAACAGTTATCTATTCAGTACTGAGAATTAGTACAAATACATACTTTGGTGAGGAGTCAATAGAGTAAAACAGAGGATCTAAAACCAAAATGATGAAAATCTCTTTATTAAAAGAGCTATAGAATCATGAAGTCATCAATTCATAGAATCATAAAATAATCTCGGTTGGAGGGGACCTTTAAAAGCCATCTAATCCAACCCTCTGGAATAAGCAATGACATCTGCAGCTAAATCAGGTTCTCAGAGCCCTGTCAAACTTAACCTTGAATGTTTCCAGGGATGGGATATTTGCCATCTTGCTGGACAACCTGTTCCAGTGTTTCACCACCCCCATTTTAAGAAATGTCTTCCTTGTATCTAGTCTGAATCTACCCTCCTTCAGTTTAAAACCATCGCCCCTTGTGCTGTTGAAAGCAGGCCCTGCTAAAAGGTTTGTCCCCATCTCTCTTACAAGTTCCCTTTACGGACTGAAAGGCCACCCTTAAGGTCTCTCTGGAGCCTTCTCCTCTCCAGGCTGAACAAACCCAGCCCTCTGGGTTTGAAGTCTGTCTTCATAGCAGAGGTGCTTCAGCCCTCTGACCATTTTTGTGCCCCTCCCCAAATCGCTCTAAGAGGTCCATGTTTTTACTGTGCTGAGGACACTAGAATGGGATACTGTACACCAGGTGGGATCTCACCAGAGAAAAGTAGAGGGGGAGAATCCTCACTCTATCTGCTGAGGGCCCTCACTAATGCCAGATCCCTCTGTTTGTCGTGTCATCCTGCAGCTTGTCATAGGCAAGCCTGATACTGTTCCCCTCTCCCTTCTAGTCTAGTTTAAAGGTCTGTCAGTGACCCAAGACTATCTTCACCCTCTGAGATAGATATGCCTCATTTCATGTAGACCATCACATTACCAAGAAACCCAAAACTGTGGCAGTGATGCAAGTCATGGAGTCATGCATTAATAGACTGGGTCCACCTATTTCTTCCATTGCTGCTGCTTGCAGCTGGCAGTATAAAGGCAAAAATTTAACTGTGCTGCAGATGCCCTTATCCACCATCCCAAGGCCCTGAAATCTCTTTGATTGCCCTTGGACTACATGTCACAGCTGCATGGCCACTCACACAGAAAAGAAATAATGGGTAATAGTCCAAGGGCTGTACCAGACTAGAAAGTTCCCTAGCAACATTCTTAACCCCAGGGAAGATGCAGAATTCCCTAATACAAGGGTCTCTTCGACATATTGGTTCCCCTCAGAAGGGAGTCACATACAATTATAATTTGCCTTTTTTTCCTTGTGGATGTAGTTGTGATTTGGAAGCAACGCCATTCTGACCTTGGCAACACCTCTGGTGTAGAGGAACCATCATGTACACCATCCATTGACTGGTCTTCCACATCCAGAGCCTCGTATCTGTTGTACATGGGCACCTGAGAAAGCAAGCTGGGAAAGAAGGGGTTTGTCTGCCACCACAAGCATGAACTTGTCTCCATTCACTCCATTCCTTTAGCTGCTGCCTTGAACCTGGAGTGAGGAATAAACCAGAAAGGTTAAATTACTGATGGAGGTTTCTCACCGGACAGAATCACCACAAGTATGGCTTTTCACCTAATGGAGTCAGAAGGCTTGGGTGGGTGACTCATTCTCTACCAACAGATTTGTCGAACAGAAAATAGTCCTAAAATATAATTAAATGAGTCCTAAAATATAATGAAATGAGAGTCATGAAGGAAAAAAAAATTAGGAATAAGCTTTCAAGCATACTTTTTGCCTAGAAAGGGATAGTTTTAAAAAAAATCTTATTCTTGTCATCGCAAGATTAACAAAATGCTTAAAAAAGTGCTTTTGGCCTTTAGCATTGAAAGGTCTGCTTCTGAATAAGAGAAAACATTTCCAATAGCTATAAGAACAGAACATTTATTCCAGTATTAAAGAAAATGGGTTTTCTCAAGCTTGGAACTTTTTACTTCAACATCAAAACTGATTGATAGTAAACACCAATTTTTAGTCCTTGCCACATAATCCAGAACCCTTTTTGTATGTCGAACAATAAAAACCAGTATGGTGTCTTAGAAAATGTGTTGGGACACTTTAAAGCAAAATGCCGTTTCTATTAAGAAATGTTTTTAGAGGGGGGAAAAAAACCCCACACCCATAAAAACCTCAACCAGGTAGAGCAGATGAAGGCACTGCTTTGTAAAATTCTTATAGTAAATCAGAAGACTTGGAGGTGTACAAACCCTTTGGCAACACAGGGTTTCCACGACTTGTAGATGCAATTGGTGTTACAAATTCATGACAAAAATGCGTCACACACAGTTAACCTTGTAGGTATGATTGGAATGAACTGCATAGTGCTTTGTTGTAGCCATCCTGTCTCTCTCCAGAGAATTACAGGGAGCTAAACCTTTTCTTCTACATCAATATAAGAAATACCTAGTTATTTTATGACACAACTAAGTGATATGCACATAATTTTCAAACTGTGCTTCATTTTCCAACCTTTGTGGTGCAGTGAAATTCAAGGACAAAAAAGATAACCTGATCTGCTGCCAACAACTATGCAGTTTAAGAAACATTCTGAAACACGCACCTACAAAATCCTTTTTGTAATAAATGGGAGTCCTTTCTAAGCTCATCTTTTTATTTTTTTTGTAAAGCAAAGCTGATCTCTGCTATCTCTTCAATATGTTATCATGCCACCCAACTGTCACATTTATTTTTAGTCCCTAGATTAGAAAGACTTGTTTATAAAGCAGTAAAGAGTTCTGACGTATCTTAGTGTTTAGTTCCAAGGAGTATGCTTTCCATATAGCATAAACTTTACCACCCACAAAGACACCTTCTACCTGGTCTTGTAATATACGGTCGTAGCTTGATGGAACTGGACAGATGTACTAATTCAGACAATGTTGCTATTTATCTAAATATAGTAAAATGCAGATGGAACAGACATGTAATTGTTCTTACAAAGGATCTCTGATGAAGTGGTACCAGCTATCAGTTGAAGAGGTATCAAATCAGACAAGTGATACTCATTCTCCACAGGATGTAGTCCAGTATAATGATGCAAAACGCAATAATAGCTTGGGAATTAGAACAAGGATTGTAAGTTTATCTGATTTCTACTCCCACTTCCATCTCAAATATCTTGAAGAAGTCATGGGTATTTTCCATTATCAATGCTGTGTGCTAACTTTGCAAGCTAAAGTGGGCACCGAACATTTTGATGGATTTGAGTACCAGAACTGACACCAATGAGAGGGCTGAAAACTTCATCTTTTTGATAAATTGATTGTCAATCACCAATGTATTGATTTGAAGTCTGTGTTTTGACACACCAGTTTTGAAATGTTCTGCTCACTTTGTAAATAATATGAAAGGTTGCAAGGACTCTTCTGCAAATCACGCTTGAATATTCAAGACTCCAAAAATGTGAAAGTCTCACCTCCGTTAGAAATATTTGCAGTTTCCAAAAGGAATATTTCTTCTTTTTCTGTTATTTTATTTTCCACAATTTTGTCATCAAATGATTTTACTCTTAAAAACTTTTTTCGTAAAAAGCTGCAGCATCCCTTTTGACTGCAGCAGAACACTTAATTGGGCCTTTTCGTTTTTCAGTGCAACTACACTTGATGCTCACCCTTGTCCTATGTGATGTTTTAGTCAGTCAGAGCCAAGTCTATCAGCACAATAAGCAGTGTCATCTAAAGGAAAGATTATATCACAACAAACACAGGATTTCTGGGTAATATTGTCAGCTCAAGTATGGAACTTGCATTTTGACAATTAATTTCATTTTTTCCTTCATTAAGTGTGGATAACTTTACAAGCAGCATCCAGTATGACACAGTTACAGACCTAACACATTTATACTGTGTGTACTACCTTGTATATGAAGGCTTATGAAAAATTCAAACTTTTATGGCTGCACTGGGATAGGATAAACTGCCCATTGATCAGATTTTCTCTAGTTAATTCTCTATAAGACAATATCTTCCCTACAAGATTGTATGCTTGGGGGGAGCAGAGCAGCCAGACAGCTTCTTCAGTGAAAGCTAAGAACAAAAGTTTTCTGAGCAAAGATCTACATCCACAGCGATATTATCTAAAATCTTGTTAGCCTTTTCCAGAGACTTATGCAGCCTTCCCAGGTTTACTCACTACTGGGCTCTGAGGTCTGAGAGCCCTGAGTCTGGCTCCTTGCTCAAATGGTTGTGCAATTTACAGCCAGTTTAGCTGCAGTTTCTCTTGACCCTTTAACGAGCTAGTCTGGTGAACTCAGCAGAGGATCACAAGCAGAGAACATAAATGAATAGCTTTTGATTATTCCCGGAGTTTTCGTGGAGGGCTGTTTATCTCAAGCCATTTTTTTGCCTTTGTTTTTGCTTCCTAGTAGCCTTCTTGACATTTTAATCAAAGAGCATCCTAGTGATTAGGCTATGCATGAAACAACTCCATTTCTGCCTTTATTAATATTACCAAATATATTTATTCTTATAATTCACAGCATGTGAGCAAGGGGAGCAAAATATTCTCTGCTTATGGAAACACTTGGCAAACATTGACCCTGAAAGCCCTATTTTTATTGTGAGGAAAAACTGCTAAAAACTCAGTTGAGATATTTGTCTACAAGCCTAATTTTTTTAAGCTCTGATTAAATAACTTGAATAATTCAGACTAAACAAACAATTTTACATATTTTGAAAAATACATTAGGATACACTTCAACTATACTCTTAATGTCAGTGCTTAAAAAACCCCAATGTATCTACTATTCAGTAACTTTTATTACTAAAAAGAGAGTTGTCAAACAAGTAGCCTATGAGAAAACACTAACAGGTGGAATGGAATAAGCATCCTCATGGGATATTTGTCATATTCTCCAGCAACCAGAAAGCAAATTAGTTTGTAAGTCTGACCTCTTTCTTATGTCATACCATTAAGAACTCCATATTTTGCTGCTTTAGTAGGCATTCTGTGGCGCTGGTATCCTGCTGGAGTCTGTACTCATGTAGAGAAGGAGCATAAAGAATAAAAATCGATGTGGAAATTTCCCAGTGTCTTGCGTTTTAATGTCACGGCCTATCTGTACTGTACATTTTCCAAGTAATGCTGTATTTTCTTCCAGTATGCAGGATTTAATATACAACATTATCTGAAAATTCAAAGAAAAACTATTTGTCTGAAATTAGCAAGTATAAGGTACAAAATTTAATATTTCCTGTCCATTTGTAGGCATTCCTGAAAACTTCTAAAAACCCAAAATATGTATAGAAGTATATTTATTGAGGAATTTGAAATATTATTTCACTAAACTCATTTTTCTATGTTTATAAAGAAATATTAATGTTACATTAAGCAAGTTTACTAGCAAACATCCAAATAAAAATATCTAGCACACGTCTCATGTAAACTGTGCCAACCATGCCTCTGTAGACCCAAATGATGTTTTTGAATTAAATGTGGCAGAAGGATGGCTAGCGTATTGCCAGAAATTTTTCTGCTATTACAGAGATGAACAGGGTACACAGAAGATGCCTGTGCTATGGAGAAGGCAATTTGGACATACTGTTAGTCTGTAACTGGAAAAGGCACGTCTAGAACAGGCAGGCTGGCTGGGCTGGAGATCATCCACGTGAGCTTTGTGCAATGGCTGTACAAATCCATGCTTCATTCTAACTCTCCTGCTACTATCAAATATTATACTTTTTTTTTTTTTTACTTCGGAAAGGACCACAAGGGATATCTCTCTATAGGGCCAGCTGTAGTCCATTGTTTGACTCTCTCATGGGTCACCACAGTGAATGCTCTTCTCCGTCCAGTTTCTGACAGAGTCCTTCCAGCAACTGTTGCTCCTGTTATGCTCCTTTGGAAAGTTCTTAGGATGTTCCTTTCCTTTGTCTTCTAGTACAACCTTGGTTTCTACAATCACAGCACAGCTCCAGGATCTTACACCAATGAAAGCACAACTCTCCATTCTCTGAAAACAATAATAATATCTCAGAAATTCTTTTGAATATTGTGCTCTGAGAAAGGAGGAAAGCTCTCCAATTTCATTTAAGTAATAAAATTCAGTCTTATGGAGTCCTGTAGATTTTTTGGGTATGTTCTTTTGTGTTTGGCTTCTTGGGTTTTTTTTGGTTGGTTGGTTGGTTTTTTGTTTGTTTGTTTGTTTGTTTGTTTTGCATGAGCTTAAATCCAAAGAGACATATGTCTTTAAGTCTGGTTTCTGAGATCAGTCATTTTCTGCCAAAATGCTCCCTTTTTCAAAGTTGGTTAGGATCAGATGCTTCTGAAAATAAACCTGTGCTGACCAATTATTGCTGTTATATAAGCTTTAGTACTTCTTTAAAGACTGAGCCTGTCAAGAATTTAATTTGACAAGCTGAATCATACCAGATCATATATGATGGATTTCAAACTAAATTGCATCTGACCATCTGTACACAGCAGAAGAGCACATCTTTATGGAATTCCTCATGTATTCACTTTTTCTTTTTGCAAATATAATATTTCATACTGTACTTCAAGAGATTTATTTTGACAGAGATATGTCTTCTGTGTTATGGCTTTTAAAGTGCAGAATGGCTGAACTATAAAAACTCTTTCCTAACTGCACAAATTTGTGGTGGATTATGAAGAATCAAAACAAGTCATTATCTGCTATCTTGTCCTCTTGGACAAGGATTTTTAAACACTGTCTTTACTCCTAGTCTGTACTGCAGCAGTGGACCAAATTATAAGATAGTTTGCTCAAATCCACAAACTCAAGTAATATTTTTACAAACAGAATTCTTTTAGTGATTCTCCCTTAGATATAAAATATATCTAGTTTATACCCTTCTCCCCCAGTAAAATGATTTCATTTCCATGACTGTATAATATCCAATAAAACCTTAGGTGAGGTGAATCTCGATTTCAAATAAAAAAGTACTTGATGTTCCCTGTAAAATTCAGGGAGACAGAGTTTGAGATTGTCTGGCAGCTTTTCTAAACGCCACAATGACAGGTTTATTCATATATTCTGGGAAACAGCGTGTATTAGGATCTGATTAATCCCATACTAGACCTCTCTCTCTAGTCTCTCACATGGTTGGATGGGAGATATGGAACAGCTATTGAAAAAACCTTTGAATCAAAGAGCCACAAAATGAGTTTCTAACATTTGACTGAATATCTTCGACTTCATTTAAACACCTTTTTTTCTGTAACTTCTCATTTTTCTGATACTGATTAAATTTAAGATTTTTTTTCCTCAAATTAATGAGCTTCTAAAAATGTGCATGTGGATATGTTCTGAAGATATGAAAATAACTACTAAATATTTTCTTAACTGTTTCTGGATCTGACAAAAATAACTCCCTAATATACCTGTACAGTTCTCTGCAAATGAACCAACTCCTACTTTTGAAAATGGATGGATTTCCCTGTGTGTAGGAGTACCTGTCTCTTTGATAGAGTCCTTCCTACCCATTAGGGATTGATCCACAACTTCATTTCAGTCTGCTCTGACAGCTAAACTGTTCTTTCTACTCCTTTCTCAGTTGTACCTGCTCCAATTTTCTTTACATATGGATGAATATTCATGAACTTTTCCTGAGCTCCTAATATTTCCTCAGTTATTGTTTCACTCTGTTTCCAATGAGGTAAGAAAAGTCTCTGCATTGTGTTCATGAGATCTGGAGTGGCTGATACTTCTACAGTTTGGGAGAGAACTGTAAATTACATGGAAAATTATCTGTAAATTCCTACTACCATCAATAGACAGAGGCTTTTCCATAGTTTTCTAAAATGGGTCATAAAGTAATTTCTCTGTTTTTTTATTAGACATAAGAATGCTTGTTTTTGCACTTCAGCAGGTTATTGGATTCTCTGCAGATAAGCGGGGTATAAAGTGAAATGCTATGCAGGACAACTTTTACTACCAGTGATAGGATTATGCAACAAATACCAATGAAATTTCTTGATCTTCCTCGTGGCCTTTGAAGCTGTCTTTCAAGCTATCTGTTTTGCTATATTTTGGCAGTTTGTTTGCATGGCAACAATATTGAATTGGACAGTAGAACTAGCCAGTGAACAAGCCATGAATATCATCTATCTGGACTTCTGTAAGGTCTTTGACATGGTCTCCAGCAACACCCTTCTCTCTAAATTGGAGAAATATGGACTTGATGGATGGACTGTTCTGTGGATGAGGAATTGGTTGAATGTTCTGTGCCGGTTTGGCCAAAATCCAGCAATATAGCCCCTGAGAGAAAACCAGGCCACAACCACCCTTCCCCCCACAGGGTTCGGGAAAAAAGGAATTTTTTTTTGTTTTCCTCAAGCTCAGTTTAAAGGCACAGAAAAGGCACAATATTACTTTTGGGCATAGAGCATGATAGGGGATACACATGATAGAGTCACCCCAAGACAGTTCTCATCAAAGGAGTAGTGGTCAATGGCTCAATGTTCAGATGGAGATAGTGATTACTGCTATTCCTCAGGGGTCTGTACTGGGACTAGTACTCTTTAATATCTTCATCAATGACATAGTGGGATCCAAGTGCATCCTCAGCAAGTTTGCAGATGACACCAAGCTGAGCAGTGCAATTGACACCCATGAGGGACGAGATGCCATGCAGAGGGACATGGACAAGTGCAACATGGAAAGGTCCAGAAGTTCAACAAGGCCAAGTGCAAAGTGCTGCACCTGGGTCAGGGCAATCCCGTGGTATCAGTACAGGCTGGGGGATGAATGGAGAGAAGCCCTGCAGGAGAAGGACTTGGAGGGTCCTAGTGAACAGAAAGCTCAACATAAGGTGACAGTGTGCAACAGAAATCCAAGCATATCCTGGACTGCACCTAAAGAAGTATGGCCACCAGGTCAGGGGAGGTGATTCTCTCCCTCTCCTTCGCTCTTGAGCAATTCCATCTGGGGAACTCAGCTCTGGTGTCCTCAGCACAGCAAAGACCTGTTGGAGCAAGTCCACCATAGAGCCACAAAAATGATCACAGGGCTGGAGGACCTCTGCTATGAGGACAGGCTGAGGGAGCTGGGTTTGTTCAGCCTGGAGGAGGGAAGGCTCCAGGGAAACCTTATTGCCACCTTTAAATACTTTTAGAGGTTTTAAACTAAACTAATTCAGACTAGATATAGGGAAGACATTTTTTACAGTGGGGGTGGTGAAACACTGGAACAGGTTGCCCAGCAAGATGGTAAATAACCCATCCCTGGAAACATTAAAGGTTAAGTCGGAAGGAGCTCTCGGAAATCTGATCTAGTTGAAGATGTCATTGCTCATTGCAGGGAAGTTGAACTAAATGACCTTTAATGGTCTCTCCCAACCCAAACTCTTCTATGATTTTATGACTATGAACTAAGATTTTTCAGAGATTCACCTGCTTAAAAAAAAGGGGGGGTGGAATTTAACAAAAGGGTTATCACTGATAATGAATGGCCTTTCCCAACACAAGTTCTACTCTGATAAGAAATTATTATGATGCCTAGCTAGCCATAAAATGCCACTTTTAGATATTTTGATAGCAGTACTCCACCATTTCAAGTTCTGCATATATATGAAGTACAGCTCCCTGTTAACTTGAAATTAACTTGATTTTCATCACTGATAATCAGGGAATTACACGAGCTAAGTGTTATTACTACTATAGAAAAGGAAGCATAAAAAAAATGTCTTTCTGAGATTTGCTTTTGAAGGATTTAGTTCTCCACTTTTTGTCATATTTGCATGCCTTCTGTAACCATAATTTTTTTAGATTTCCTGGCAGAAAAAAATCACTGTAACATACAATAAAAGAAAGATTAAATTTCTATTGAAAAATGTAGTATATAAAGAAAAAAAGGTGAGATACATCACAGATTTTTACCTGGTCTATATTTTCCTGTCAATTGAGCTGAGGATCTAAGTTTAGGTCACTCAAAGCCATAAAATTTAGGACAAAAAAAGCCCTTCTATGCTTCTACAAGGCTTCTAAACTTCTGAGCAGAAAACTCTTAATGCACTTTGTAGTCTAGCTCTATCAAGTCTTAGGAAAACCAGGATGACAGTTTGAGCAGGCACATTTTAGGCTCTGGAGTTAGGTATCTGAAGGCAGGACAATCTCCCTCAAAGTCTCAGGAAGGTTCCTTTGTTGAGAGGGAAGTAATAAATTTGAAGATAAACCCACACTGTGTTTTTTCAAATGACTAATTATGAGTCAATTTTGTCCTTTAAGTAAAAGAATAACATGGTGTTTAATGCACCCTCCCCAAATAGTCATGAAGCAAGAGTCGTGTTGGACTCATTTTCTCTGAAATAGTTTAACCCCACAAATCCTACCTCTCCAGGCAGAATCACAATTACTAGGACTGCTAGTTACTTAGTTGTGTAGAAAGCAAAGAAGGAAGGGAGATACTTCAGACTCTATCTTGGAAGTGTTTCAGTGTACATAAAACTGTAACTGTGGGGAAAGAAGAGGGAGAGGGAGAGGGAGAGGGAGAGGGA